>QZCP01000261.1:0-63705 GCA_003956705.1 Brevipalpus yothersi | reverse complement strand
CGTTTTGTCTCTATTTCTTCTTCTTTCCCTGATAGCTTCTGAACGTTGCTTTCCCACCTTTTCTTCGACAATCTCAACCAATTGGACCTGCATCTCTCTTAATCATCGTCTCTTTCAAACTACCTTGTTTTTGGGGCCAATCGGATTACAATGGGTGAATCACTTGATTAATCATTAATTTGCGAGGATCATAAAAAATCATTGATAAGGAGAAGGAAAGTTCCCTCACTGATGCAAGGTCAATTCCCTTGCTTTCTCTATCTGATGGTCAATGTGGTTTGAAGAAAACTAAAATTGCAATCAAAAACCCACTTTCAATTGCTATATAGCCAAAATTCTGTTCATTATACAATTGTAAATCATTTTGAGGTAAAGTAGCTCGACATCTGCTCGATCAATGATTCGATGATTGATAGATTTCTACCAGTTTATTACGGCATTAAAATGAACTTATAACAAAGTGAATTATCAACTAAAATGCTGCAAGAATATTCAGATAGTAAAAAATTCTTCTAAATTACCCATGATGACCAGGAATTTTCGAAAAATAAATTATTCAGTGATTTTTGATTGGTCCATCAAGATTTGTTATCTATCCTATTATTTTTCTCGAAATTTATCTGGTTATTCATCTTTTACTTTTCATTTTTCTTGCTTTCAATTCAATTTTCAACTCTAGAAATTCATAGAAAAATATGGCTTTACTGAACAATCGATCAATATGTTTGCCTAATAGCGTGGAAAAAATCACAAACTATCTGATTCTTCGAGAATTCATGTTCTCAATTCCTTAGAGCAAATGTGAACAATGTTTTCTTTCACTTGTTGCCATAAGAATATTGTTGCGCACAAGTCATCTCTTATTCCCAATAGAGCAATGGGAATACAGCTCATATTTTTCGATTGTTTTTGACTGCGAACGAAAAATATCTCAAAGGAGCAGATGGCTGAATTCATTAATGCCTAAGCAATCCCGCACGCAAGGTTCAGACAAAAAATTCGAAAGCATATTAAACTGAATTCAATGGAGGAAGTTACTGAATATAACTTCAGATATTCTACGGATTTTTCTAGTGATATTTTCTAGTAAGATGGAAGATGATCCCGAAGTGGACAAAAGTCAATCAACCATCTTGAGCGGTCTTTTTCGTATGATCTCAGCATTTATACCAAGAAGACAAGTAAATTTCTCAAAAGTTCTCGTCTTTGATCTTGAAAATGTTCTACATGACCGCGGACTTTTGTATCGCGAACTTTTTTCTCAGTCAACCAAAGTACAACCAGGCTCAAAAAGTCTCCACTATTTGGGCCACTTTTTTACAGCTTTGAATATCTCACGTTTTTTCTTCCTATGTTTGGTGTCAGATCCGAAAACAATTATTACTCTCGGTGATGCAGCCATAGCATTTGGAGATAGTCGAATTCCCGCGAATGTGTGTTTCCTCATAATCTATGCCAGTGCCTATGGGATGATTTATACAAGCTATCGAATAAATGAGAATATATCAGAGAGGAGTTGGCTTCGTTTTTATATTGATTCTCACGAACAAACTCTGTGGACAAGTGATTCAAAAAAATGGAAAAATATCAGACTCATTGTTAATTTTATGTATATATCCAATTTTTTTCTTTTCTCTTATTTTTTCTTTCCAGTCATGACATTTGTTTACCTTGCTCCTCTTATCCAATACCGAAACGATTTTGATCCGACTGGGTACATAATTCAATTTTTCAGTTGCATGACTGCTGAGTTAGGACAGTTTGCTATGATTCCTAGTCTTCAATTGAGTTTTTTCTTGTTCAACAGTTATTGTATGATTACTAAATTTCGATTAGAGTGTCTCATGACCACAATTAAGAGGCCAAAAACAGATCTTACCACAGAATCTCAAGTGTTCAGATGTATGGAATCATATTTGAATCTCTACAAAGATGTCAAGAATGCTAATGAATCACTGTCTCTCATTATGGGTTTCGTATATTCAGGAACCTTTTTACTCGCTTTACTTTCAATTTTCATATCAATTTTCTCAAACACAAGCGAAGAAGCAAAATTTGTGTTCGGTTCGCTCACATTGTCAACAATTGTGATTGGTGTGTGTGGAACATGTATAACGGGCTCAGTAGCCTCTGCCTCGGTAAGTAGAAAACGAATGATTAAAATACCTGACCACCGTATTGTGATTCTTTTGAATAGGATGGACAAATTAAAAAGCGATTGATCAGCATCGTAGCTCGTGAAAAGCGAATCTCTCCTCGATGTCGACTTAAATTGGATGACATTATACTGACCATGGATGAGCATCCGATAAATTTTTGGTGTTTTCATTTTTTATTCTTCTCAACCAAAAGCATGATAATCGTAAGTTTCGTTGATTTGCTGATGAGATTGTTAACCTGACCTTTTTCCCTTTTTCAGACCCTACTAGAAATGAGTGCACACATGCTTCTCTTGGTGGCAACATTGAGATGAGCTAAACTTAAATTTCTATTCCAAAAACAAGATTTTGAAGGTTTGTATATTCTTTATAACGCTGATGTCGATTTTTATTACCTGAATAGACCAAATACCTGCCAAGCTTTTAATTTCTCATTAGTTTCGCTTCCAATTTGACCTCTGACTTTGAAAAAATAACAAAAATATTTATTCATTGAAAAATCGATCGAGATAAGCCTATCTCATCCCAAAGTTATGGACAGTTTTATTCCCAGAAGACTCAATGTCCTCAGTTCAAGAGGGAAAAAAACAATGTATTCTCTCACTTGTTTCATGAAAACAAAGCGGAAGGCAAGGCAATAAATTGTTCCCAGTTGAATTTCGAGTCAAGATATCATGTTCATTCGTTATTTTTCTACTAGAAATGAAACAGTAAGTTTCGAGTAGTGAAGTGTAAATATACACATGTAGAAGCTCATTCAATGAATCACGCACAGTTTGAATTTGCAAGTCTTTTAAGTTTCTCCCGATGGAAAAACTAGCAGAATATTGCTTTGAACATTTCTGAAATTCTTCAAATTATATTTCGCAGTGGAATGGAGGAGAAGAGCGAAGAAGAAAAAGGCCAATCAAGCATATTGAGCGGCCTTTTTCGGCGGATTTCGGCATTTGTACCCAAAAAACAAGTCAAACCTTCAAAAGTTCTCGACTTTGATCTCGAGAATAATCTTCATGATTGTGGATTGCTGTTTCGAAGACTTTTTGATGAATCAACGAAAATTCAACCAGGATCAAAAATTCTTCACTACTTGGGACACTTTTTCATCGTTTCGAATATTCTTCGATTTCTCATCCTGTGTACTACATCTGACCCCAATACGATTATTAGTCTTGGTGATGCGGCCATAGAATTTGGAGATAGTCGAATATCAGCAAATTCTTGTTTCATGATAATCCACGCCAGTTCCTATGGCTTGATTTACATGTGCTATCGATTCAACAAAAACCCATCTGAGAGAAAATGGCTTCGTTTTTATATTGATTCTCATGAACAAACTCTGTGGACAAGTGATCCAGAAAAATGGAATGCTATCAGAGGGATCGTGAACTTTATGTATATATCAAATTTTGTTCTTTTTACTTATTTTTTCTTTCCTGTAGTGTCCTTTGTTTCACTTGCCCCTTTGATTAAGTATGGTGATGATATCGATTCTGTTGGCCGTTTTAATCAGATCCTCAGTTGTATTGATGCTGAGATGGGACAGTTAACATTGATTCCTAGTCTTCAATTGAGTTTCTTTTTGTTCAATAGTTACTGTATGATCACTAAATTTAGACTAGACTGCCTCATGAGCCTGATTGATGAGCCTAAAGAAAATCTTTCAACAGAACATCATATCTTCAACTGCATGACATCTTACCTGGATCTTTACAAGGAGGTGAAGAATGCTAATTACTCACTTTCCATCATTATGGGTGCTAATTATTCAGGCACTTTCCTACTCGCTCTATTGTCCACATTTATTTTCGTCTTCTCAGATGTCAATGAGATGGCAAAGTTTGTGTTTGGTTCACATTCTGTTGCCACTATCGTGATTGGTATATGTGGAACATGTATAACAGGCTCAGTGGCCTCTGCTTCGGTAAGCAATGAATAACCATTCTTATATTATCACATTTTACCGTAATTGAAAGTTGTTTTACAAAGGATGGACAAATCAAGAAGCGATTGATCAGCATCGTAGCTCGTGAAAAGCGAATCTCTCCTCGATGTCGACTTAAATTGGATGACATTATTCTCACCATGGATGAGCATCCGATAAATTTTTGGTGTTTTCATTTTTTGTTCTTCTCAATCAAAAGCATGATAATCGTAAGTTTTGTTGATTGGCCGTTTGATGAGATTGTTTACCTAAACTTTTTTCCTTTTTCTTTTTTCAGACCCTACTAGAAATGAGTGCACACATGCTCCTCTTGGTGGCAACATTGAAATGAGCTTTATTCCAAAAGTTACTCCAAAAAACAGTTTGATTGTAGATCAGTCTGAATTCAGAATTCGTTCTTTTCTAGTATGCTTTTCATAAAGCACAGAGTCAAAATGGCATTATATGGTAGATTTTTCAAGACTCCATCAAACGACTTGGCTTGACCGGTCGTAATGTTGTTTGTGTAATCTATTGAAATGTTACCGATAACCATCAGTCAGTGTGTGCTCTCATCTTGGTTTATTGTCTTATTCTCTACCTGGTTGGCGTTTACTTGGCTTCGAGAAAAATATTTGCTGAAAATCAATGAACAAAAAAGATGAATACAATATATGATTTCATGATCAAAACGAGAAAATACTCACAAAATATTTTTCCTAGGAATTTTTAAACTGAGGTATGATATAATGAACATTGCCATGGAGGCTGTGAGGAAGACCAAGAGACTAATCCAGAGGGAATCATTCACTGAATCTTTGAAAAAATAATTGAAATAATTGAAAATAGAATTCAGAATAACGCATGAATGAATCTGATTCGCTGCTTACCTTTGAAGGGCTCAGAATATGGCATGATGTAGCAGAATCCATCAGAATTTAGTTTGAAATAATTTAAACATGAGCAATATGAATTGTTATCACAGATAGAACAAGGTAGACAGTCTCTATCTGATTGACACACTCTCTCTGGAGGAGAAAAAGAAAAATTATTCGATAAGAATGATGATAAAGTATTTTATCGTAGATCCACGACGAATCATTACTTACCTTTACTACACTTTCCTTGCCTTTGATTTACATCGGAGGTTGGATTGAGACATTCACATTGCCCATTACAAATAGTAAAATTGGTGGTCATCAAACATTGGTCAGTTGAAACGCACTCTTGGAAGAGGAGCCTTGGATACACACATCTTCCATGAATACAAGATCCTCCATCCTCTGAACCACAATCTTCATTCCCCGAACAGCTACTTTCCGGTATACAGATTGGTTTCGATTTACTCAGTTGATAGGGATAATCACAGATGCATGATTTGGTCCTACGATCACATATTGAATTCTGATCGATAGCTTGGCATTGCCTATTCATTCGACATCGTTCTCCAAGAGAACTACCATTTTGACAATGACCAGCCAAGCAGAATCCTTTTTCGCAATCGGGATCAATATTGCACTGGTTGTGAGGAATGCATACTTTTTTGAACGAAGATACTTTGTAGCCCCTTTCACATGTGCAATTTTTTGACTTTCTATTGCAAATGGCATTCTGTTCACACTCATGATCGTGATGACATGAAGATCCTAGAGTCTTGAAAACACGACATCGGTAAGAGGAACAGTAGTGACCAAGTTCACAGTCCAAGTTACTTGAGCATTTTATGATAGGTTGATCATAAGTGTTTCCGTTCACGATACATCTCTTATCATAGCCACAATAAGCACGAGGGTTCAATACTTTACATTGAGCAGAACGTTCGCATACATCACCAATGGACACTGGAAGAAAAGATAAAATTTTGTTCAATTGAAAAAGATTGAACCCTTTGAAACCATGATAGATCCCACATGGAGATCATCATTTAATAAATCAAGCAATCGAGATTAGAGTGCACAAGTCATTTCATGAATTTCGCTAACCAAAACAAAGGACGTTCCACTCGATAGCTGATATAAACAGTAAGAAAAATGGTCGGAAAACCGTGCTTACCCTTTCTCATGCAACGATGGTGTCCAAATCCTAATTTTATCGGGATCGTTCCATGTAAACATTGACATTTACAATTGCTTTGGCAGACTAGTTTATTAGGAGATAAACATTGAGCATCCTCGACCGAACGCTGACAGTCAATACTTTTTGTACACGTTTCACCGATCACAGGGGCTGAAAAAAATCAAGAATTATCATCAAGAAGAATCAAGAAGTTATCAGGTGCTGATGATTGAGAAAATTAATGTAAGTGAGAGATACTTGAGTATATTCTCAAACTGAATCGAAAATTGTTTCGAGAACGTGAGCCCAAACATTAGTCGAATTAGCGCTCTCTCAGGTAAAATGGGATTGTTAATGAAAAAAGTAACTGTTGTAAGTACCAATACATTTATTGAGCATGATAGGCTTACCTCTTGAGCAGTTACCAGGAGACGATTCAACCTCTCCTGCATCACAGACACACTTGTCATTTGAGCAATTAAAACTGGCACAATGATCATCATATAGACATCCAATACCTTTGGCACCTTTATCTAGGGTAAACAGAGAGTAGGAAACTTATTTGCCTACGGTAAACAATGGTGATAATCAGCAAAAACACGCAGAAAATGATTCACATTTCGGTAGATATCGAGATATCAAGATATTAAATCTCAACCTGTAATAGCATGCAAAGTTTTGACAGTTTTTGACCATCAACAATGGAGCTCATTTGTTGATCCATATTTTGATATCATCTAATTAATGGTATTTAGTATTCAATCTTACCTTTCACTTTAATCAAATGCGGCTTACGATAGATGAGTGATCTTTGAGTTTCTTTACTGTTAATCAATTTAAGATTACAAATCCATTGGCCGCGATGCGCATAGCCAATGCTCTTGAAGAGCAGTGAGGATTGATAATGTACCTTATCAGTCTTACCATGGTAAATTGAATTCTCATACAAATGGATACGACCATCGTATAAAATATTTCCACGTTTCATATCATCTAATAGATTCATTGGCAACATCCAATCAAATTTAACTTCACAATCAGGGCCAATACGTTGACACAAAAATCTCTTGTGGATCGTGTAAGAACAGTTAATCATAAAATATTCACCTGTTGTCACCTCAACTATTTGCATCGGATCATCAAATGATTCAATAATATCCGATGAGTTGGGTGGACTTTCCATTAACACCGCTAAATCGATTAACAACAAGAACCATATTCTACATGAATGAAAATCAATTGGTAACATATTAAAAGTAATAGAAATAATGATAAATATAATAAGTTAGCAATTAACTTAAAAACTAATAGCAATTCGCGCTCGAACATACGTACAAACACACATTCACATACACACACAGTCTCAACCGGCAGAAGAAAAAGTGATGCAATATTTGAGCTGAAAAGTTCATCGAACTTTGATAATACATGTGGTAGCTCTATCTAGTGTGAGGAATGTGAATTAGCAAAATTCGAGGAAAAATTTTTCGAAAAACTTATTTTTTGATCATTGTACGAATTAAAATTTTATTTATTTTATTTTATTTCAACACAAAACATTTTTTTCCGAATAAACTTCTACAACTTCATCTACAAGAATGAAGCATAACTCCATGCTATCGATAGCAGCTGACGAGATAATTGACCAAAGTTTCGGAAAACTTTTTAGAACTTTGATATTTGCTTTGTATCAACTTGAGATTGTTTCAATAACCTGAAAAATATTCTACTATTTCGTGAAAATATCTCATTTTGTAGTTCATCCCTGGTTCTGTATTCTGAGAATAAGAAGTTACTGTTTAAGTGTTCATGAAACCCTGAACTTTATGAGTTTCTTATAAAACAATTGCACCTGATTAGACTTTGAAGCATGAGACAGCTTTGCTATCGATTCAATTTTAAGATTTTAAAATTTGCATCCGTTCTAGGGACCGTTTGTATCAATTCTATTTCCAGGATACCCATCATATCTTACAAATCTAGCTAAAGATTTTCAATACCATTAATTATCTCCCATTCACAAGTATTTTGATTTTCAATCGTGAATAAAATTTGGTCATCAAATCAAGCTCCTTTCTCTCTTTCGATTCCTGTTTGTTATTTCTACTTCTCATCGAATCATTACAGCCCTTGATACTAAGCTCTAAAGTAACCATAAATAGGATGGAAGGAATCTTGAGAAACAAAAGATATAAACATATTGACCCCTACTCCATGACAAGTGAGAGATAGAAAAAATGAATTAACTGAATCGAAAATCGGCTAGATTTTTGAAGAATATTTTTTCGGTTGAAGGGACGCCATCCAGTGTGAGGATTCTGTTGGGCAATCGCTGTGGATTAGTTCTCTCTTCTAGAATGCTGACAAGCTATTCTTCGTTATTTCTCTCTCTCTCTCTCTCTCTCTCTCTCTCTCTCTCTCTCTCTCTCTCTCTCTTCTCAATTCTCTCTATTTCTCACTCGATTTTTCGGGACTCATCTTTCTCCTCATATCTGGATCGTTTGGATAAGTTATCGTGATGATTGTATTTTGCACAACAAACTTTCGGTATGCAACGATGTATTTCTCTTCTAAATTCTCATAGTAATAAGCAGCTAAATAAGTGGCTAAGTTTTGACAGACAGACATGAAAATTTTCCACACATGTGAGTTCTGGTCTCTAATCAAATTCAAGTTAAATAAACAATTATGAAAATTCATCGTTCGATAGTATCATCGTTATAAGTAAGTCTGTCTTGTTTTTCAAACCTTCTAAGCTGCTGGGAATATTTGTAAATCGTCCATTGTGTGTGTGTGTATAATCACTGTGAACCTACCAAAGTGCCCTCAAGCTTCATTACTGGATATAGTTTATAAATTTTTTGCTGCATCTTTCTATGAGCATAATAGACTTTTTTCATGCTGCTAATGTGATGATTAAGGTAAGAATCTGTCCTGACTTTACCTCTTAGCTTAAGTTTGAGGTAGTTACTGATTTAGTCTCAATTAGGAAATTTGAAAACATTTCTTTCTCAGTCATGGAAAATTGATACCAATGATGAGGTTGTAACGATTCTTTCAAATGAGCGTCCCAAGCTTCTGAAATACATTCTTCTAGTCTTTGGTCAGATTTTTGATTTAAAATTAGACTAGAAAAAAAAATTTTGGAATCATAAGAACACAAAAATTCAGAAGCTGAGAACAATATACTGGGTCTTAGACTAAACTCACAAGATAATGCTTGCCTGTTAAAAGAAAAGTTTATCAAGCACAGTTATCCCTCTTCTGTATTCTATCTCATAAAGATATCATGAAACACCCATTTCTAGATCAATTTCTCTGAGACCATAGAGAAGATCCAATCATAGCTAAATTGGATAACCAATATTTCATCTACACTCCAATATTTGCAATCATTTTGTGTGTTGATCGCATGTTCTCTCTCGAAGAGAATATTCTCTAAGGATTCACGCTCTCCGATTTCATCAAGAATATGAAGCAGAAAGGCAACAGTGGGTGAGAATAATCAATCAATTCATCACTTATTCATTAATTGTGATAACATTAAGTATAACAACATTCTAACGGGTAATCTTCTCCTTCCATACTTTAATTGTGATTTGGAAAATTGAAATTACGCCAACGAAAAGCTATCGATTCCTATAAACTTGATAAAGGAAAACATTAGAAGAAGAATACAAGAGTGGAAGGCCAACTCCAAGCACCCAATGAACAGATAACCCCAATTGAATTAAAGTAGTTTTTCGTGGGGTGGATGAAGTGAGATTACCTCTAGTAAACCTGTAAATACAATTGAAATGGTTCCATTATTGCCCTGTAATTGGCTCACCACTAACCTGGATGTGATGGGCAGAGAATTGATTTTCCTTCTTCTACTTCTGCTTCTTCTTTTTTGCTTTTTGCTTTTATTCCTCTTCTTCTTCTTTCTCTCTGACTTTTGCCTTCAATCCGATTGCAATACACAGTGATGTTGAGGTTTACTGATCAAACATCATGAAATCGAAGAATAGGATAGGAGAGAAAGAGAGAGAGAGAGAGAGTCAGAGTGAGAGTAAAGAAAGAAATAGATAATGGTATAAGATCATTGAATTCAATATCACTTGGGGAATATCTATAAAAGTCAAAGGTATGACAATAAACAGATCATTGATGTTGGTCTAGTATTTACTTTTTTCAGCCTTCAATTGGCTCCTATTTATTTCAAAAATCAAACAATTTTGACTCCACTCTGACTTCTGACGAGGTTTTAACGGTGTATCTGGAGATCATCTGATGAGTATATTAATGCATACAATACATGTATCTTAAGAATGGAGAATCAATTCTCACACTTGAAATAACCCCTTCCGGAAACTTACAAAAAATAACAGCCTCTATCAAGCTGCTTTTAGACAAATCTTTACATTATCTATCGTCAAACATATCGAATTTACCTAGACAATCATCTATCAGAACAATTCGAGAATATTCAGATCTAATTCTCGTTGTCATTTGTCACAGATAAGAAACCTATTGTCAAAACATTTTTACTCTTTCTTGGGGATCGTAATTTTATGTAAAATTGGCAATATGAACTATTTGAATAATTTTGATGAGTTTCCATTGGATTTCATCGCTTTTTAATAGCCATCATCATCTCATCGAAAGCGATGAGATGTTCCATGCTTGATACACAATAGCAGCCCTATCGTTAAGCGGTGAGCTCTATTTATTGAGCTATTTGAATTTTTCTCTCTTCACATGTTCTTTCTGAGCTCAGATCGAAACTTGGGAATGATTTATTTGTGCAAGCAATGAAATAAAAATCGATTGATTCTTGTTCAAAACTCATCTGTTTTTCTTTTTGCTTTCCTCTTTTCCACTGGCTCACTCACTTCATTCTTATATTTTCTTTTTTCATCACCCAAACAGATTCACTCCTCTTGAGACTTCCAGGTGAAGATGATCTTGAGTCTTTTCTCTTTAATGATGCTGGTTTGGTGGTATGATGTCTCCTACAAGATTGGTGAGCTCCTTTTCTCATCTTGATAATATAACTCACTTCTCTCTCTCTCTCTCTCTCTCTCTCTCTCTCTCTCTCTCTCTATCTTCTCTTCTCTTCTCTTATTCATCCACTCTTTTCATTCGTTCTGATCATCTTATATATATTGAGCGAATTTTTCTTGCCATATGGTCCATCGATCTCTCCTACGTGAACTTAATCTCATACATCTGATAGACTGTAGTATGAAGGATGCTGGAAAGATGCTGGGATGAGGGAGAGAGAGAACAAGCAGAATCAACAATGAACCTGTTTGATTTATTTTTGCCAACCTTTGAACGTCGTATTTCACCTCAGTAATAA
Organism: Brevipalpus yothersi; assembly: GCA_003956705.1. Classification (NCBI taxonomy): domain Eukaryota; kingdom Metazoa; phylum Arthropoda; class Arachnida; order Trombidiformes; family Tenuipalpidae; genus Brevipalpus; species Brevipalpus yothersi. The sequence continues at coordinate 52,226 of QZCP01000261.1, read as the reverse complement.
TGTGTGTATTCTTCAGCGAGTTTTAATTTTTTCACGAATGAACACATAGATGAAGATCAATGTGTATGTTCCGGTGAGAGCTGAATAGTAAGAGAGAGAGAGAGAGAGAGAGAGAGAGAGATGAGGAAGAAGTGGTAAATGAGAAGCTGACTCTTCTAGATTTAGTTTGACAAATGATCGCTTAGTCTTTGAACACTATTGGACTTTTCAAATAAGGTAGCACATTTGAGCAAATCAATCGTTTCTCGGTTCACCAGTTCAAACAAGCCAAGAGTATACCTCAATTACCTACATTGGAATAGTAGTAGTAGTAGTAGTAGTAGCTGGGAAGGGTCTTGTGTTTTGTTAGCGAATTAACTTGTGACCCATTTGCTCAAGCTTTTTGAACGGTTCCATGGCTTTGCCCGGATTGTTTACTGTGGAGACCAATGAAGTATACTCGCTGATTTGATTGCTCAGGAATATTAGTCAATATATATATAGAGAGAGCGAATATAGCTAGATTTTTGTATGCCTCTTCTGCCAGCTTTTTATTTGGCGTCACTTTTTCCGAAACGAGCTCATGATGATCATGAGAATTGATGTCTGGATGGATTTTTCTTTTCATTGGGTCGAGAAAAAAATATGTCTGATGTGTATATCATATTATGTGTCCTAAATGCTTTGAGAGAGGAAAATTTCAGGATGTTGCCTCTTTAATATAGCATCTCTCAAGATTAAAAACTATGAAATCAACACGATAAGGATGGCTAGAATTCTGCTCAAAGGAATGACTTTTGCTCTTACATTTACGCAATCTTGTGAAATCTGTAGATTGAAATGTGAGAAGTAATATGAAACCGCTATAATGGTGATTCTTATGTTAAAGTGGAATTGAATACAGAATCCTTAACAAATTCTTAGACATACTTTCTCCCACACAAAACTATGTTCAACAGTATAATACTATTTTGATAGAATACATAGAGAGAGAGATGTCCTTAGGAGACCTCATGAAGAGTAATCTGACTAGGATTGTCCATTCAACTTTCCTTCGATCAACCAAAACAATATTATGTGTGTAAGCAAAAATTGCGGTGAAAATACAGAGAGAGAGAGAGAGAGAGAGAGAGAGAGAGAGAGAGAGAGAGAGAGAGAGAGAGAGAGAGAGAGAGAGAGAAGAGAAAATTGAGGTCTACTAACATGATGAGAGAGAAAATAGATCAGAAAAACTAGACAAATCTTATCAGAGTCTGATTGAATACATGAAAAAGAATCAAAGGAACAACAACGGAAGTCAGATCATATGAACATACACATAAAGGCAAACTCTTTTCCCTTCAATATAATGATGCTTCATGCATAATGATGCAGTCTCATGTATGTAAGAGAAGATTTTCATCATTTTCTCATCTTCTCTTCCACAACACCGGTTTGCTTCTATTATTTTTCCACATTTTTACCATGTTCTCTATCTCTTTCTCTTTTTTTTCTCTCTCTTCCCATTCATATTTCCATAACCCTAAACAAAAAAATAGTACTCTCCCAATACATAGCTCCAGTTGGCAGTGCAATTGCTTTACCATGCAACGTTTCCGATTGGGATCGAAAAGCGATATTATTGATGCTGTGGTATAAAGATAAACAGAGAGTGCCTTTATATAGTGTTGATGCTCGTGAAGTATCTCTTGATGAAGCGAAAAAAAGTGGATCTGATCCGAGAATTATACTGAACGAAACGTTAACCGTAACCACTCCACATTTGATGATTCGTGATGTGAAAGATTCTGATGAAGGAGAATATCGATGTCGAGTGGATTATCGTGATGATAAAACGCAACATTCAATCATATCTTTGCAAGTTGTAGGTAAGTTGTGGAATGCTTCTTCCTCTTCTTCTACTTTTTCCTCTTTTTTTTCGGATGCTGGCTGATTGATTTTCTACTAGCATAGTACCCAGCTCATGGAAGGCAGGAAAGATCGGATTCCCTACCATAGACTAGGGTTGCCTTATGAATTGTGATCAGAAAAGGGTTGAACTTGATAGATAGTTATCTATATGAAGCTGGAAAAGTATTCATGAGAATCTTGATTCATGACTAGATGGATGCAATTTGTGATTGAATTTATCTTGTTAGAGATGATGATAGTGATGATGATGGGGACAGTTTCATTTGCATTCCATATATTTCACATTTTGGATCAATGATTTGATGAACGAATTACAAAAATCAAATTAAATTCTCATCTTGCAAACTCATTTTCAAAGTCTAGTCTTCTCCAACATTATAACATTTTCGATACAATTTTAACTCACTTAATATCTTATCCACAGATTTACCGAAAGTTGGTATCACTTTAGGCGCCAAACTGAATGCTGACACTATAAAGGAAGGAATCGATGTGATTCTTGAGTGTAATTTAATTTCCAAGCTGCCTGTGAATGAAATAACGTGGCTTCTTAATCAACAAATAGTGTCCAGTGATCAATCGAATGGTTTATTAGTGCTCAATCATTCTCTCGTATTACAGAAAGTGAAACAAGCCTATCGAGGACAGTATCAATGTCAAGCAACCAATACTATTGGTATGGGAATAAGTGAACCTTTCTTCCTTCGGGTACAATGTAAGTTCCAAAAAAGTTTTCTCAACCAAACTTGACCCTCTGTTTGTTCATATTTTTTTCACCTTCTTGCTTTGCTCTTCATTTTAATTCAGATCATGTCTTTTAGAATACAGTATATACACAAACACACACTGCATCACACCACAGAGACCTACAAGCAAGTTGAATCATTTAATAATGACTCCAGTGATGGAGAAAAAAGTTTCAGCATCGAAAAACATAAGTTCTTGCTAGATGATAGAGTAGAATAGGGGCAAAAAATATCTGGAAAAAAGGTTGGGAGAAACCAGAAAAAAGTTCATCAAAATCAACCATACTCATGAACAGGTCTTAATGATCCATCTTGAAACAGTATTTCATCTTTTTGTATGTGTGTGTGTGTGTATATATTGCTTTATGCTTTCTACGCATTTTTTCTTGCTCTCTTCACTTTTTTCGTTCTTTCTCTCTTTTTCTTCTAAGCAACATTCTTCTTTGTGCACAAAATGTTATACTTGGCATGGGAATAAAGTTGTTAGAGAGGAAATACGAAGGGAGAGAGAGAAAGAGGAAGAAGTATGAGAAAAAAAGTCTATCGCTATTAAGTAGCATGTGATAAAGTTATAACCAATAAATTATCCATTGAGAAGGATAAATGATGATATACACCATACAGTGTATATATATTCGGCTAATTTTTCACCATTTATCGTATGGAATTTAGTGAGGGGTTTGAGAATATTATTATTATAACAATTTGAGGTCGATTCATCACTTGATACCGATTAGTTACACACACATAAATATGAGACATTCCGCAAATTAGGAGAAAACTTTTTTCCCATCTATTACCAGATGAACTCAAAAAAGATGAACAGACTAACATTCATTCATTCATACAGCAATCAAGCTCCTGCTTGATGAAAATATAAGTGTTCAGAAACTAATGGAATGATGATGACTGATAAATTTGGAGGATCTAAAATACCCTGTAAATGGGAAGTTTATTTCGTATTCCTGAGATTTGTCCCTCACTCCTTTTGATTTCCTCTCTCTCTCTCTCTCTCTCTCTCTCTCTCTCCTAAGTTCCACATGGTATGTATGTATGGAATACATTCTAATGAGCTATGGGAGATTTACTCTGTTACTCTGATATTGATGATGCTAGTTGGCTGATTCTATAGAATTAAATGGTCGAGTTGACGAGAAGAAAATCAGTGAAGTATATGTATTCATCAGGGGACTTTTTCGAAAGAAGCAACACACTAAAATCCATGATTGAGTAGTGTTGATGAGTGGATGGGAATGGAATTCTTTTCTGATAAATTTTATGCTTCAATTCACCATTCAAGTTGGTATCCAGGGAATATTCACACGAAATGTAGATATCTCTCACCCTCTCTCTTTCGCCCTTCTCAACGTAGAAATAGTTGGAATAGAGAGAAATGTTACATGGGAATATCAAGAGTCACATAACAAAAATGTATGGTCACATCACATTTTACTAGACTTTTGACAAGAGTGTTTCATTTTCTCTCTCTCTCTCTCTCTCTCTCTTCCACACACACTTTAACCATCATCTAAGCTTTTGTAAAGAGAGATAAAAGTGAGAAGAGTTTGTGAGAGAAAGTTTCCATGAGAATTATAATAAATTGACAGGATCATCATCCTTATCTATCTCTCTCTTCACCCAGCATCCATGTGATGATCACTGCCATCTAATCTGATGAAGCTTGCAATGACGGCTTGTTGACTCGATGGCAAATATCCTTTCTCGCTTTCTTTCTTTCTATCTTTCTTTCTTTCTCTAACTCTCTCTCATCCTGCTGAGTGGATGAATTAGAATGAAAGTCACAACAGGAACTGCCATCAAAGCTGACTAACGCTTCACTGGCTATTCTGTGTGTTCAGATCAATTCCTGAGATGACTATTCTCCCAGAGAATATGGTTAGTCTGATGCGGAAGAAGCAATCTGGCTAGAGAATTGAGATGCTTTACCTTGTGTCGGAAATGCCAGTTGACCAGAGATTTGATGGAAAGTAGTTCTATTTTTCTTTTCAATTCATCGAAAAATTATAGATTCTTTTCATCTAGCAAATAAATCAATGAAGGAACAAGAGAACAGGGTGAACAACAATTCAAAACTTAGCCAAAACTCCGCATTTGTATTACAAACTTCCGGTAAACACAGGGTTAACAGGTTGATTGAGCTATTCACATGAGAATACTTCACCAGAAGATTCATTCTCTCTGATTGAAATTCTCTCCAAACATTATCACAAATAGCAGGAAAAAACTTGCGCATTGAAGTTGATTAAAGTTTTTTTCGAATGATAAGCATGAAAAAAAACAATAGCTCATGGATTTGATTGTTCATGTTACATCACGCTGTAGAAGCTACTGTCTATGGGTTGAAAAAAAGTATTCCCTATAATCTAGGCTTATGCAAAAAAGGAGAATCTGATAGAAATTTACGCATTTTGTCTTTTAGGATGAAGATGAGCATCAATTCGAAGGAGTTCAGTTGGCCTATGATTGGAACTATCAAGTGAACCAAAATAAGCAATCTACTAACTATTCTATGATGTCAGTGTTATTTTATCTGTTCACGGGTAGTAAGTGGAACTGACAAAAGACAACTGAATCTTTTACCATTGATAAGAAGGTGAACGTTCAATCTATGATTTATTTCCTGCAGGAATTCTTTTCCCTGGGAAAGAGAGAGATAAGGGAGAAGTAAGCATGGGAAAATCGGAAAAACAATGAGAACTCGCAAAGGAGGAAAGAAATCTCTTCTCCATCCAGTTGGAAGAATTGATTCGTCTAATTGACAGTCTGTTATAACGTTAATCAGATTGCCGTCTCACTATCACCTCTGACTCTCGAGTTTGGTGGGAAAGTTCTATAATAGATAATCATGGATAGAGATCTCACAAATCTCAATTAGCTGATCCTGACCACTTGTCTGTGGACATGGAAAAGGCACTAACAATCTCAGGTAGCAATAGAAGATCCAATGAATCGATATCTCTGTAATAAACCTTTCCCCTTCACCAATCCTTTCACTTTATTCCACTCTCTTGATCGCACTTCTCAATCTCAGGATATGTGTCCAATTGTTAAGAAAACAATTAATTGAAGACACTTGAACATTTTTCTGATTATTCAACTTTTTTAAACCTTTCCCAGTGAATAACCCCATCAATCTTTGCTTGAAAAAAAAAATTCTGACTCCTGAAAAGTGAATAAGAGCCATTCTGGAATGAAAAAAACGTTCATCTCACAAAGTTACACGCTGAAGATCGGAAAAACATCTCAAATCAATTATTATTCAGCAAACTACACATTCTCCAGTATAATGTGAATGATTGCAGTGCTCAAACATAGATATATTGCACTAAATCAAGGTACATAACATAAGAATTGTAAGTTAGGTGGAATGGAAAAATTGAGTTGCCTTATTTGCTTTTGATCATGAGAAAGAGAATACAAGATTTTGTGACGAAAAAAAATTTTTTTCTCTTCTTTCTCATCTTCCTCCTCATACATCTCAATAAGAAAAAATCATATTTCCTCTGTTACCTAGCACACAGCCACTACTACTTTTTATCCCAAAGGCATTCGAGTAAATCACAGTGTATACTTTGCTTTACCAATTGCATCTGAATGAGAAACTATTGATGCAGCCCCGGAATAAATCAGTGAGTAGACAGCTACGAATAGAGAGAGAGAGAGAGAGAGAGAGAGAGAGAGAGAGAGAGAGAGAAGCGACAAAAGCTTCCCAATTCTTGTGGGAGTTTTATTCCTCCTCCACTTTCTGATAGAGTTACGATTTTTTTCAAAGAGAGAGAGAGAGAGAAAGGAAGAAAGATAAAGTGGTAGATTGATGTAGGGAGAGAGGGAAAAAAGATAGAGGATAATGGATCCAATGTATCCCCACTTGAAAGGCTGAATATACATGCAAATAGACATATGATTTGAATAATTTACCATTACGAGTGATAGACTCTTATCCAACTCAATATATATTCAGTTTATTCCGAATAATCGACATTTTTCTTCCACTATAAGGGTCGATTCAACATCATCTTGATGTATCTGAGATTGAAAGATGTATGTATGGATATGTGTTGAAAAGAAAAAGTGATCCAAGACTAATAAAGTAAAAAGAGAGAGAGATGGGCGAGTGAGGAATAGTCATTGTGACGGGAAAACGTTTATTCTCAAATCCAATCCAATGTCCGAATAACTTTGAGCATGTGAAAAGAGGAGCTGATAGATAGAGAATGATTGCCACTCAAATAGGGTGTTGAAAAGGGAATAGCTTGTCAGAATTAATCCTATTCTTCGTTTTTCATGTCAAAAGCAAACGATAAAAAGGAGTATGAGTTTTACCGAATTTTATTCATTTTTTAGGAGGCTTTTATCCACCTGCATGTGTGTATACTTTGAGTGAGAAGTTATTATTATGTGCATTCTTTGATCTAGAATAAATGTTGAGCCAGTGCTTTTTTATCACTCCACTATTAGAAGATTCAACCCATACACATGCATTCCTGGAATTTGGAAGTTTTTATATTCTAAAAGAAGCATCAGATTTTCAGCAATTCTATAGACACTTCTTATTAGCTCATTCCAGCTCTTGATGCTTCTTTTGTGCTCAGAGAAGTTTGATTAACACAAGATGTACTCAGCCATCAGAGCAAATATAGCCCCTACTAAGGTGGTAATTTGTTCAGCTGTTCTTAATCATTAGGGCTTCCCATGAGGAATGATACATTCGAGCCAAAACCTTGTCTACTACAAAACTTCACTCAATTATCGTGGAGCATCATTTCTACTGAGCGAATTTTGGATGAGAAGGCTATCATGTTTGAAGATGGTTGGAGATGATCCTGAGTAGAGATGGAATCGATCAAATCGATATCATGAAAAGGAGAGGCATCTTTGATTCTCAATATATTTCCTAGTTTCTCGTTTTTTTCCCCATTTGATAGAAAGTATTGAAGATGAAAAAACTTGAAAAATTCAATAGAATAGGACAACTATATAGCTAAAAACTTCCAAAAAGCTATGGTACACTCTGGTTGCATTCACATGATTGATATAATTTTCATGAAGAACTCGCGTTCTGTTCATTTTTTGGGGAACGAATGAACTCAATTCTTCATGAAGTAGGTTCACTCTTGATCCAAAGGATTAAAGTCTCAGTCAAGAGAAGATTTTTTCACTGGCAAATCTTCGATTTTTTGAGCTTATGTCATTTTATGGTCTTATTTGAGTCAATCCGATGAACACAACTAAATGAACTTCCAAAGAATCTGTTTTTCAAGCTTCGAGTGTTCTTAGAGCAAATTTTCATTCGAAGGTAGCCAAGGCTAGGTTTGAATTGGCAAAAAATGAATACAAGCTCAAATAAGAAGGTTGTTTTTTCTCCTTCAAAACGATGAGAAGTTTGGGTTCCCAGAATCTGAATAGAATTATAGCGAGATCTCCAGCAAGTTCCATTTTTTCCCTCTCCCTTATAGAAATTAGCACAAGTGGTGAGTTATTTTGGACATTTATTCTGGAGACTAATATTCGGAATCTCTTCCTAAAAGGAAACAGCCAAATATTCACCTTAAACCTTGGTATTTGCTTCAAAGAGATGAAGTAAAGCATCCAATCAATCTTGAAGTATATTAGCTCAAAAAGATAGAAAACAAAGTTGATAGATAGAAAAAATTCGATAAAGAGTCACGAATTCTCGGAAAGATGAAACTCTGATCGTTTTTTTCGAATTCAATGATACTCTCTTCCAAGCAACCCTTTGAGCACAACTTCCATGCATTTGAAGCTCATAGAAAATTTGAATCGAAAGTTCAATAAGAATCCATGAGTTTTCAATTATTTAAAAAGTAAACATTACTCTCTATGAGTGCGTTCATCTGACAAGATTATCAATTTTTTTATCTTAGTTCCTTAAGAAGGAAAACATATAAGTTTCAAGAGAAATAGCAATGCAAGGCTTCTCTAGTGATAGTTTTCTTTTCTACTTCTTTTTTATTCCAATTCTTGATAGAATATGTGAGCAAGAGATTTCCATTTCATCGAATTGAAGATTCTTATAGCAAACAATCTTGCTTACTCAGTGTGTTATACAGTAGGGCTAACTAAAAGAGAGATAAAAGTGTGAATCCTCACATGTAACGCTTTTTCATTCACCATCTTCTCAATCTTCTCTTATAAGATGATTATTCTAATGCGCCTTCTCTCGCTCTTTTAAGTGCTTAGAAAGAAAAGGAGAGAGAGAGAGAGAGAGAGAGAGAGAGAGAGAGAGAGAGAGAGAGAGAGAGAGAGAGAGAGAATGCTGAGAAACGAGAGAAAGTGTGATGAAAACAACAATAAGATAAGCGATGTAACTGTATTTTTGGTTGGCGAATAGCTTCAGGAATAAGTGAAGGAATACAGATAGAAAGAGAGTGAAAGAGAGAGAGAGAGAGAAACGCGAAAAGCAAACAAATGCTTTTCATCACTTCTCGATTTCCATTGAGAACTCTTGGGGCTGTCTTCAGGCTATAATCTACCATAAACTTCGTTAGGGAATACAATTGTTATGTTAGCTCTTCCACCTGCTTATTCACTAGATGTTAGCAGAGCCTGGAATCTAATATTCTTTGATACATAATTTCTACTACTGATGATTTAATATAAATATATATATATTTTTTTCTGCTAACCATAGCTAATTGAAAAGCATTTCACTCGAATAAACATTTCCTGCTGTTATGCTTCCCTTATTTGAATAATAATCTGAATTTCCCTTCACCAAAGGTGAATACACTGAACACGATAGCATTAATCATTGAACAATACAAAATATTTGACTTAAAGGCAAAATTAGCTCGTAGTTTTATTGGAATTCCGTTTTTTTCACAATTTATTTTTACCCTTTTCTTTTGAGTGCTTACCTTGTTACTAGATTGCTATAATTATTGTTACCTTCGACATCTTGATTCTGTAGTGATAGCTTGCTCTGGAGCTATATCTTACTTTCAGCCCACTAATTGCCCTATCTTTTATGATGATCAAGCAGTTTTCATCACCTTATATATTTAAATTAGCACTTTTAAGGGTGAGATAAAATGGAAACAAGCTGGATGAATACTCATCACAATAAGTTGATCTGAATTGCTGTTCAAGGGAAAATTTTGCCATACTCTAGTTGCAAAGCTGGGAATATTTATTCTTGACATTTTCGAATCATGCCAAATGTAGAGAAAGTTCAATGACTATCTCAATATCGAGCATATTTTTAGCTCTGAATTGATCGAGTTTCGAGAATTTTCATTGATACATGGCAAAGTTTTGAGCACAAAATCCCTCCAAATAGCTATGGTCGTAAAGTCATTCTATCAAAAACGATCATCGAGATTCCTCCACTCGAATGATCTAGCACAGTAACTCCTTTGTCCATTTCGATACTCAATGGAGTTTCACATGGAGAATGGAGAGGAGAAAAAATATTCTCTTCTTATGCCTCTCAATACGATCGGCTGACATTCTTATCATTCATGATGTTTCTTAAAAAATTCAACCTGATTTGAATTGTCCAAGCGTGTGAGTGTGAAAGATAGTATCGATGATCAAATAGAAGTGCTAAGGCAGGCATCCCAACGATCAATATCGATTGGAAGTTATCATCAATCTTATCCACCATCAAGTTTGAGGCCATACCGATGCTAAACGTACCAATTCAAATTCCATTCATAACTTTCTCTCTCTCTCTCTCTCTCTCTCTCTCTCTCTCTCTCTTTTCTCCATCTCATACACACATCAAGATAGAGCTTATGGGAAGAAAGTTTCTCTTGTTTTCTTCCTTGTTGTCATACTTTGCCTTCCATCTCATTTCAATTCTGTTGCCATTTCATTTGAATCGTAAGCTAACATCGTTTATCTAATGTTTTGTTATCTCCATCCTTTTCGTCTCTATCTTTCTCATTCTTTTTCTTCTTTTGTCTTCTCCCTCCTCCTCCTCTTCTTCTTACTCTTCTCTATTTCTCATCACTTTTCTTCTGGATGACATCGCTCCACTTGATTTTCTAGCCTTGTATTGCTTTTTATCTCACTTTGCTGGTATAATTTTCACAACTGAATGCTTTAAAATCATCCACTATTCTGGTGACTTGAACCATTCCTCTTTGTATTACTACTTTCTCCAAATTATCTTCCAGATGCTCCGAGATGTAAATCATCGGAAACCCAGAAAACCTATTCGATTGGGCACACTGAAAGGGCAAAAATCAGATGCCTAGTGGAATCAGATCCTGATCCATTAGAGTTTAAATGGTGGATGAATAGTAGCACCCATGGAGCATATTCTATACACAATTTTACCCAAAATTCGACAGAGAGTATTATTTTTTATTCACCTCGAAATAAATATGGTTATGGTTCTGTATTTTGTTCAGCAAGCAATGCAATCGGAGAACAAAGTGAACCATGTCGATTTGATATTGTTGCGCCAGGTAAGTAATTCAGATAGTTTCATATTTTTCCTGTTTTTGATTAGTGTTTTTTCTTTAAATTGTCAATCCATCATGATCATGAAATATACCAGGATATTGGAAGGATAGCTCATTCATGAGAGGAAAAATATTTCCCAGAACAGAGGTTTCAGAGACGAATGATAGCAGGGTCCTTTTTTCTCTGAAAGGCTGAGGCAAATTTCCTGTGAATCAGATGAGTTTTTAGTGTACACTTTTTGCACTTATATGTATTCATCAGAAGGATGAGAATATCTTCTATTCCAAGAATTTTCAAATCAGAATGGCGTAAAAATTCATGTTGCCTTTCCTCAAGAGTCTCCAAATTGTATTCTCTTGACTCTCAATGTCTAGCATTAAGATTCTTCACTTTTTTTGCGATGTCGATTACCATACATTTGCATCCTATAATCAGTTCAATTCCATTTTCATCCAAGATTTTTCTGGATTCTTTTATTCTTTCCTTTCACAGAAGCTCCTGAAAAATTGAAAAATTGTCAAATACAAAATCGATCTTCAAGTAGCCTATTGATCGAATGTGACTCAAATAAGTTAACATCAACATCGACCACATATATACTGAAAGTTTTCAAAGCCAAAACAGGAGATAAATTTGTTTCCATGTCCAATGCTGAGAAGCCTTATTTTTTGATAGAAAATTTGTCACCAGATGAACGGTATGATCTACACATTTTCGCCCGAACCAGTGGAGGAGAAAGTAGACCATTCACCATGATGGCAAATTTGGAGGCAGCAAAAATGAGTCAAAATCAGATGAAAAATGGTAAGTGAACATTCGATTCTATATTTCGCAACAATTCTCCATGGTAGGTGTAAAAATGTTAGTGTAAACCCAATAGTGAGCTTTTCATATAGTAAAAGGTTGATTGAGTTTGATCGAACGGGACATTAACGAAGTGGAGAGTCACTCAATCAAATTGAAAAGCATTTTTGTATGGTTCCTGTTTTTTTTTCACTTTCACTTCTATCTCACTTTATCATGGAAAGCAATTGAATCTTATCAATGTTTGTCCAATTCACTTAGCTCATTCCACTTTTCTCTCACTCTTGTGATATTTTTTGACAGAATCATTTGACGATGATGAAGATGCTACCGAACACGGAATCAAGCAAGCTTCCAGCCCACTATTAATTATAATCATTGTCTCAATAAGCGTCTCAGTTTTGACTATTTTGATGATCGTGATTATTGTTCGAGTCAAATCTAACCGTATTGTGAGTCAAATTAGTGAATCAAACGGCGAAGATCAGCGACAAGGTGAGTTCATTTGATTATATACGCACAAGAGCTCTTATAATCATAGGATGAGATGCTTGTCATCTCTCTTCTTTTTTTTCACCAAACCTTCTCTTTACCATGTAGATTTTTATTAGCTACTGAACTCTCTTTTTTTCACATGATATGTTGTGCTCTAGTTTCAGTGCATATTTGACATACTCAAAATCTATCTCTTGAATGAATGAATGAGAGAGAGAGAGAGAGAGAGAGAGAGAGAGAGAGAGAGGAACAAAATGAATGCTCGTGCCTCACGAATTTTTTGTTTCCTTTACTCAATTGAAGGATCATATATGCAATGATTTTCCACTCCAGTCACACTGGAAAGCTTCTCTCTTCTGTCAATAAGGAATGAAAGTTGAGAAGATTAATAATTTTCATCAAGAGAGATAGATTCTTGTTAGTGAAGGAAAAAATGTAGCAAAAGCAATACAAATTGATCCTTGAGCTCTATATCTATGAGGTTTATGGATTCAAAGCTCAGTGCATCAGCTGTTCAGATTAGCATCATTTTGTGGAATTTTTAGTATTTTTTGATGGGCAAATTAAGCATACTTTGCAAGAATTTATTTATTCTTCTTTTTTCTGTCGACCAGTCACATGAAATTCGTCAGATATGAACAATCAGATACATAAAATGATAGGAACAAATCATTCTCATTAAATTGCAGAAAATTTTCTATCAATACATCATATGTATTTGTATCATCCACCACTTGAAGTGATCATAAAAAAATTTTCGATAATCTTTTTTATTCTTATTTTATTTCTGTTTTCCTCTTATTTTTTTCTTTTTTGATGGTTTTGTTGAACTTGGAGAGAGAGAAAAAAGGAGAAAATATTTCCTCTCTGTTATTGAATCACATTTTCAGATCAATTTGTGAGAATAATTCTTCTTGACTTATTCTTTTTTCCTAAACTAAGGGGGAACACTTTAAGCTAAAACTTTGAGCTGCAAAGAGGATCAAATTAAGAGCTGAATTTGAGTTCAAAACTAGATCGGTTTGCTGATGATAACTTCTATTAATATTATTTTTCTCTTTGTGTATTCCAGGAATATCTCCACGAATTTATTTGCCCAATTTTGAGTGAGTAATTTTCTCTCTGTTTACTTGATCTTCTTCCCAATACTAGAACACGTAGTATACTCATTCGTATTTGGTATATATAAACTTATTATCATAGCATGTTACAGCTTCAAGCATTCATTTTTTCCCTCTTTTCTTCTCTCTTCTTTTTCTTCTGATTATCATGAATCGATAGTGACTCGAAAGTTCTTGCATCGACCAACCTAAGTGCTCTTGAGAAAAACTTTACCAATGGTGATATAAAGTGCCTCGAAAAAACCATGAGTAAGTGTCTCATCTGATTGATAAACTTTGTCATGATCTCGAAAGATCAGCATTTCAAACTTATTATATATTCATTGAAGAGCCTCAAATCGCCAATGGTCAGTGGTTATGCTGATGATTTTCACACGTTTGATGTGAAGAAGTACTTCCACCTACTTGAGCATTCTGTGCACTATCATATGTTCACTGACGCTAGGTCAGCATTTTTTTTATTCGTAGACCCAACATCAACCTCAGTGAACTGGCTTTTGACTTTCACAGATGAACAGCTCAGATTGGACTCATATTTCAGGACCAATACTCGAGTTGCTTCTCTTTGCACCTTGAACGTGCTGCTATTTTAGGGGTCGATTTTCTAGTGAACTCAGGAGAAAAAGATATTCTAGATCAAGAGACTTTTATACATTTGTACAATTGCCTCTTGACTTACTGTAGATGAGTATTGTGGGTGATAAAAAATTTTTCCTGAGAATCTTCTTGAGAGGAAACGAAATCGGTTAATCTTGAAGAGCTCAGATGTTTCTTCTTCTGATCAATACTCTGCTCGATAGTTCATCGGAATCAAGGAATACAAATAAAACAAGAAAAGAGAAATATTTTGCTATGCTTCTGTTTGAAATATTATTTGATTTCTCTCTCTCTCTCTCTCTCTCTCTCTCTCTCTCTCTCTCTCTCTCTCTCTCTCTCTCATGGAGGAAAGTTCACGCTTATTAGTCAGTTTTTGAGCATTATAACTATTGGTAAACTAACATGCATTCTGTGATAAGAATAGCTGTCACAAGGAATGCTATTCTTGGAAGTTTTGTTCTTCCTGTATGTCCCTGAACCCAAATCAACTCGTTTTCCTCGACAGAATTTGCAGCATAAAGACAATAAATAGTACACTCTTTGTGACTTACTGGCTATATTCAATGAAAGCATGAAACTTCATAGCTATACTAGGAGAGACAATCGAGATTCTTTGACGAATTTATCATTATTTGACTTTCGTGACTCATATACACATACACCCACTTATTTCTATCCGTTATATTTCAAGACTATCATCCAGGCGATACAGCATTGGAAACTCTTCTTAAACTATGCCCAGAGGCAATGTTCGACACCGATGCTCATATGAACAAACCGGATCATCACCATTTATCACCATCTCATACCCCTGTGAGTATATTCCAACTGTTCTTCTCTTTTCCCTGGAAGATATAAGAACATCCATACTGTGTGTGCCCTTCATTGCTTCATCTCACAGCCTAAGGCCACTGATTTTGACAGAAGACAAGATAATGGGCTCTGTCTCTGTATGAAGTCTATGAGGAAGTATTTATTTTGTAGCATACATGTTCTCACTGTCAGTTTTTTTCTGTATGGTCAATTCAAGCTTACATCCTAAAAAATAGATATGATCTTCTTGGATACAGCAATATCTAATGGTTTAGGAAATACAGCAACAATACACTGCAACAATGTATGTCTCAACGAGATTCTGCTTTACACTCAACTTGTGCCTTCTGGAACAATCAAATATTTGATCATTATAAGTCACGACATTTCTCAAGAGTTATAGTTGTTCAGAAACAATAATCATCATATTTAGGCTTCACATAGTTGATTAATTCGTAGAAATCTGTGCAAACAGTATTCCGATATGCATTAGCTGGAAACTATCAGAAAATTTGCTAAAATTGCTTCATACTGACTGATTGGTACTGATGTGGCTGCTCATGTATTCTCTCAGGAGCCTAGAAGCATTCAAGTTTCAGATGAATACTTGTACCATATCAGCACAGTATGGTATTGATAATTAATGACTGTTGCAACACTGATCTGATAATAGAAGACACACTTACCTAGAATGTGGCAGAGTCATTAAGATAGAATATCTAGAAAGAGGAAAAAAATCCTCAAGACCCACACTCTAGAATTCATTTCTTTCCTTTTTCTTGATTAGTAACTTTGCCAATTATCAACTTGATATTGGACAGAAAATGAAGTTTGTCCAGATAACGATCGAGAAATAGGTTGAAAAAAGAGTAATGACATGAAATCAATAATGTATCACGCTGAATGATGAATAGTTTTGCTCAATTCCTGGTGTTATTCTCTCTTCCCTCTCTCCCAATCTGATACTTTCACTCTACTGGCTGGTTCATAAGATTGGGCCTGACACAAATCACCTAGAAGAGATTCTTCGAATGAAACTATCGAAATAATAGTGAGCTGAAAGGTGGTTAATCATAGTTAGTGGGGAATAAATACACACCGGAAAAGTTACAAGTTAGCGAAAAAAAATAAGTAGCAAATAGTTCAGTCAGCACGTTAATAGTATTAATAAGCTAGTAATTCTGTACCAATGGTGGCTGTAAAATGAATAATGGATGACACACACACACTGGTAAGACGATGTATCTTCTTTCCTTATTTACGATCCTATGAGAAATACTCTTTCTCATCAACTACACGAGGAAGTTTGATACTCATTTCCTTTACTAGTCCCTCTTATTCATACTTTCTCCTTCTATTGGGGAACATTCTTCCTCTCTCTCTTTCTCTCCATTCCTTGATGATAGTGTTGTGGTGAGCTGGCTGAGGAAATGCGATTTCACGGTCTTACCAATCCGATCAGTCCTTCGATCACAAGCAATCGAGCGATAGATTCAAGCACACCATCGATCCCTTCGACCACAATGGATCAAGATTGTCGAGCAAGGATTTCACTGATAAGTGAGGCGTGCAATCATCTTATACCAGATCGAAAATGTATTCAACTTGATGGATGCTCAGAAAGCGAATCGTCAATGATGAAGAATCTCAAGATTTCATGTGATGGAAGTGATGTAACGGTAAGGCAAGAAAAAAATATATTCCTCATAAATGTATACTTATCGAGCATCATTGTAACTGGTTGGCAAAGTAGCTTTCAATTCATGATGCAGCGTTCCAGGGTTTCTTTGAAAGATGTTTTGAAATTTTTTTTTCGCTTCTGAAATAAGATTGTACCAATGTCCTATGAATATTTCACTAAAGTTCACTCAGATTTGATTGTGCAATCCTGTGTGGCCCTCCTTCTGCTAATACCAAAAATTTGACGACACTTAGTTTATGGGACAATCGAGGTTGTAGATTATGATCATAGAAAATATACCTGTTCCGCTTATTTGGTTTGTTTGAAGTTGAAACTTCAATTTCTGATTTGCATGAAAATATTTCATTTGGAAATGGGAACAATAACTGGTTAAAATCTTCCACAAGCTTTCATCAATCTGTTCATTCATGGAGAAATTCTTTCGAGAGAGAGGAAAAAAAGTCCCCAATTCCATCCCATTAGAGAATTATAGCATTATAAATCTTCAGATGATTTTCTTTCTCTTCTTTTCAAGAAGAGCGGGTGGAAAGAATGGATGATAAATGACTAATAGAATAGAATCAGCCATGAAATGTCTAGACCTCCATTCATCTATTCTATACACCATATACAGAGCCCTCAGAACATGGTGCAATGTATTGAAATATATGGATTCAGTTGCATATTATAACTGAATATATCCTCAGGGCATCTGCAAATATTCTGGAACTTTTTCAATCTTGTCTGAGAACTTCCTTTCCAAATATTACACTGCCTACAAGATATTATCTCAGACTACTCTATTGAACTGTATTGGCTCATTTGACCTTCGATCCAGAGACATTCACAAGTAATGCTCTTTGATAGGTGAATTGTTGACCAACCTTCAATCGAATAATAGCTCTTTCTCAATGAGTTCTCAAACACACAAAACCTGATCAGTTTCCAAAAGCTGTATTCCCAGCTTTTATGCTCTCTAGCATTGAGTGAAAAATTTATATTCCTCTCTCTCTCTTCCTCACAGATTTCCTTTCAACTTCCTCGGGACCATGTTAACTCTGTCCTACTGACAGATAATCCTAATACTCCTGTTTGAATGGCCATAAAAGAATTGCGCAAACTGTATTAGCAACAATAGAGGGCAAGGGTTCCCAAAAACTTTTCTATTCTCCTCTATCTGGCTCTCAGGGAACTCAAAAAGCCAGCTTTGATTTTCACAATATTGCTCAACACACAAGAAAACCCAAAAAGACCAAAGAAGTGTGACAATCTTGTATTCCCAGCTACTCTATCCCTCTTCATCATCTCAAATTCATTTTCTTCATCATCAGACTATCCTGGGCTGGTCTGACTTTTTATGCTCCTGTTATTTTCACCATTTAATGCATAAACATTCTTCCTCTTTGCTCTCTGTTCTGTATGCTTTCTGTGTGGATTGTGTTTTTTTTCTGCTGATCTTTTTTTTCTTCCTTACTCTTTGTTCTTTCCTTTCTATTCATGGAATCCTCATTATTGTTTCTCTGAACCATTATCATTCATTTATAAGGAACAAAGATCACAATCAATCCTAATCTCATGTCGAGTTAGAATTCCCATCTATCTGGCGCTGCCCCCCGAAAAGAAGGAGGCACACTTGATCCTCCACTTTCTCCACCCTCAACTATGGACCATTTAAGCATCTTATCTACAATCCAGCTCCAGGATTCCAGTGTAAAGGTTCGGTATGGCGAGAAAAATAAACGATTATTCTCGATGGACATGACATTCTGACCGACCTCCAATTCTTGCCTCTCGCTCTCATAACGAGAGAGTAATTGTACAGCACACTTGGGTTTGTTGCTCTATTCCAAAGACGTGACTTACAAGCCAACCAAATTTCTGATTTTACAGATCTTTTTTGGGGGGATCCTTGCTTGATATTCTCTTCTATGCTATAGTGTAGAATGAATTCTATTCTGTTTCATCCGATTCTTTATCCACTCTCTACTACATGTATCTTATCAAAAATTCTTGTGATATTTTATTGAACTTCAACTTGGATCATTTTTCATTCTTTTATTTTGCTCTTCTTTTTTCTCCTATAAAAATAGAAAACCTGTGATAGATGAATAACTCAACGGAGTATTCTTCATCGAAAAAAATTTGTAAATATTCTGATTGTAAAGATTGATGGAAAGAAATTCTCTTTTCAACCTCCGAGTGCCCAGTTGTCAAGCTCTCATGGTTGATAGTCTAACAGATCATTCAGTGCCTTGAAAACTCTTTCTCTTTCTATCTCGTATAACCTCTTAGAATCTCTGCAGGGAAATATTTTCTCTCTTTATTTCACTTGCAGGGCACGTACCGAGGATAGCGATTGAATTTCAAAGTGTTTTTGCTGTTTTTATACTTGAAATGTTCACAAAAGAAATAAAAAGAATTCCACTCTCTCGATAACTGGAAGAATTCTACTTAGTAAAACCTGACTACTCATATGGAATCATCTCTCATTTTCTATACTCGGATTGCCCTAGTGGACATGATTCCGAATACACATCTTCTATGCTCCCACAGATGTAACAATGGTAAACATTTGCATAAAATAGGTCTCCTCCAAAAATATGATGCCGATGCGGGTAGTCTAATGGAATGCAAAAAATGTAATTTATATTCATGGCCATATATCAACAGTACATCAAATCATGTATCGAGACAAGAGTTTGCCGTGATTCCTCATGAAAATGTAATTGAAGTTGGGCATCCTTTCGAAAATTGTCGATATGAAAATAAAGGCACATCAAATACCTCTCTTGGTGTGGAAGAGTTGAGAGAAATGAGAGATATTCTTCGATTGTATTACTTGCTCTGTTTCCCAAACATGATACCTAAGTCAACAAAGAATGATTATCTCCAAAACGAAAGTTTCAAGGGAATAATTGACCTCAACTGAATACCATCATACTCATATTCTCATGATCCAAGATTTTTTGACGAGTTTTACCGCGTAACTTTTTTGATCTACAGTGGCGCCAGATAGTTGAGAGAAATCAAAATAATCTTCTGTATTTTAAGATGTACAGTGAGTGTATCTTGGAGATTTTGGGCCTCTTCCTGAATGTTGAAAGAATGAACTGTAGCCTTTCCATTTTCTACAATCTTATCAGAAAAAGAGTCATGAGAAATCTATTCAAAAAATTGTTCACCGTTAGAAACCAGAACGAGGATCCAGTTCAATTATCAGAACCATCACTGAATACATGAGGGGTTGAAAAGACAGTTAAGAATTCTGACTACTAAGGTGTAGCCAGTTTAAAGGCTTCCCAATTGAATCGGAGATCAATCGATTGATCATTTTAGGAACTTGATGATACTGGTTCCAAAATTGAACCTGTTTGCCAGGAACCAAAATTCCAGATAAAAAATAGCGGAAAATTTTCTCATCATTCGGAGTTTCAGTTCCGCTCTCTCTCTCTCTCTCTCTCTCTCTCTCTCTCTCTGATTAATGGAACTCTCTGAACAGCTTGACGGGCAAATTCATGCCGTTGGTGAGCAGAACAAGTTATCAGTTCTCTTTCCCGACTTGTTCCAAGGAAATATTGCTATTCAATCGTGGTCAGGAATGTTGTTGTGATAAAGTTTTGGTAAATGAAATTTTTTCGTTCGAATAAGATTTGAATACATGTGACTCAATGATTTTGTGTTGAATAGAATAAATAAAATAAATCGGAATTTAATAAAATGGAGTTGATATATGTTTCCATCTTTTGTTTCACCAAATTGATCAGTTCAGTGAATTCATTTGATCCTGGTACTGTGATCGAAGTGGCACATGTTCCTATTGATACCTCAGCATTGATCAACAAGCTGATTGCTGGAAAACCAAATCAAGGTGGCTACAGTATACAATCTAAAGCCGATCAGGGGTGTCTCGATGCTGGACATCGAAATAATCCTACTCCACAGGGAGAACTATACACACCATGGATATACAAGGGATGCCCGAACAATCCATGGGTCAAGTGGCATTGGGATGGAGATTTACTCAAAGTGGGCTCACCACCTGATTTCGATGCTCGTGAAGCCTGTCTTGATTGTCAAAAAAATTCAGCATATTGTGACTTAAAAGTGTCCAAGTGCACTGGTTCACTATCTCAACAATTTTTCATTCGAATTCATCCGAATCAAGTGGACACCATGAATCGAAAATTATACTTCTCAATCCATTCAAAATCTCATCCATCCAGATGTTTATCATGGTATTTACGTGAAATTGATTGGCATCCGGCACAAAGGAAAGCAAATCGTTGGAAAAAAGAGCGAGTTGCGAGAAAAGTATTCCAACTTCAAGAATGTAGAGGACTCGATCATCAATCTTTTGTCATCTCATCGGAGAAAATAGAAGATTTTGAAAATACCATGAAAGGATTTTTCAAAAATCTTGATATTGTATACTGAATCATCATGATATTCTTAATTCTAATTTAACCAAAGTTGAATTCATTGCAACCTGAACCTTCATAAATTTCTCTCCTACAGCAAGAATCTTGAGAACATCTCAACAATCACCAATTTTTATGTTCTTGTTGGAGGAAGTAATTTCATTTTAAACAAGCTTACCAATCAATTGCTAATGCAATTTGGTTTTCCAAAATTATCAAAGGCTACATGGAAAAAATGATGCAAATTATGCCTACTCATTTCTGTTACAGGTGAAATGATCTAAATATTTTGCAATCAAATCTGGCTTGTGAAAATAGTTTGCTGAGACAAACTTTATCACTGTAAATAAGGCTGTTGCTCAATCGTAAACAGTAATCTTTTGCGTCATTTATCACCACTGGAATACGAGCTGGAAGATCCTCAGGCATTGGAACACTCTTTCAAAGTCTGATCCATTTTGTGGTGGTAAATTTTTCTTCGCTAAAAAGAGGTAAGCAAAGAAAAAACTCGGGTTTTCCCATGTACATATTTCTATGTATATATAAGTGTTTAAAATACATGTACATGATTAAACGATCTATTCTTTCCAAACTTATGATTCAAAATGAACATTAGAGAAAAAATGGAAGAAAATCTTGAGAAAAAAAAATTCTGCCAATATCAAGATAACTTGTTTTGATTGTGCAAGAACGAAAAGTTGAAGTATCATTAAAGGACATGTCCGGAAAAGGCGTGTTTTTGGCCCATGTCCGATTTTAATAAAAATTATATATTCTGAAAGCACATCGGCTATAGATTACTATGATATCAACTTTGAGCTGCCCAGGTCAAAGGTTGCCGAGTTTTTGGTCAAAAATTAACTTCTAAATTTGAGATCATATCTGAGGAATCAAGAATCGATCGATGATTACTGACTATTTCACTTCATATCATAGATGAATAATATGTCGTTGCTCTAGGCACATTCAAAATACAAAAAAAAACGTTGAGAAGAACTTTGAGCAGCATGAATTTTACTTATTTTTATTGCAAAAGATCGAAAACTTGTGGATCATTTCAAAAACTTTCAAAGTAATTAACAAAAACCGGTGAGCTGATGTAACTTCTTGTTTCTTCATCATGTCTAAGTAAGTCAATCTAGATATCGGTCTTGGGATTGATGATCAGAGGTTTTTCCAGTTTATCTAGATTAAGGCTAGTCCAATAGCTTTCAAGATCAATGGAGGAGAATGTCCTCATCTATTTGATCTCCAAAAAATTTTTTAGGGAAAGTTGATAAAATTCATCGCAGATCCATGAATTGAAGAAGCCAAAGTTTTCTTATAATGTTATCAACTTATATCTATGTTCTTGTGATCATTTCTCTATGGTTTACACCAACCGTTCCTGTGGATCCAGGAACAACAATCAAAATTGGTAACAATGTAATCGATACCAAGCCCATAATTCGTAAGTTCAAAAAATTCATGAACGATAATGATGGACGTCTATTGCGAGTCAAAGCAAACAGTGGATGTGTGGATGCTGGACATCATACTGCTGACCCAAAAGCAGGAGATATACTGACACCATATGTAAATGAACGCTGTAGTGTATATCCATGGACAAAGTGGTTTTGGGATGGAGATTATCTGAAAGTTGGATGGACATCAGATTATCCAGGAACTTTTGGATGCTTAGGCTTTTGGGATGAAAGTGAAGCTCCTGATGTTGATGTTTACAGTTGTGTTGATATCAGTCCCTTTCTTATTCGCTTTCATCCCAATCAATTTGATTTCTCACGCTTGGAACTATACTTTTCCATTCATTCTAAGGTACATCCAACCAAGTGTCTAGGAATGTATAATAAGAATCTTGATATACATCCCAGTTATCGTGGAAGTCACAACAAGACAGTTCATCGAGATGTTTTCCAGCTACAAGATTGCTATGGTCTCGATCATCAATCCTTCTATCTGTATAATAAACAGTTCGATATTATAGATAGTATTAAGCAAAAAATTTTTGGACCAGAAGGAATGGTACCATGGAGTAGAGAGAAAAATGGCAACTGCACGTCAACTCTCATCAATCGAATCAATACCAAATAATTTACATGTATGTTATAAGAGATTTTATTCGATTGCTCGCGATTTACATCATTTTATTTTAGTTTTATGATTATTATTATTCATCATCGATATGAATTATCTCGATGGGAGGATACGGAATTCATGAGAGCAATCATAAATTTCTCTGTACATCTTTTAAAATATGTTACGGCTCAACTGATTCCAGATCCCTAATTTTGAAGCCATCTGATGACCTCACTCGTTACTCTATTAAACTTTTTATTACTGAAATTTTCCAGAGCAATTCAAAATTAGCAAAATATGGGCTAAACTAATTCATGAAATGACATCATTCCATTTTAGAACTTTGGCTGAGTAGTTCGGAAAAACGATTCGAGGGCATAATAAGACCAAATCGAAAAGCAATAACATAAAAAATGCTCAAAGATAAATCAAGGCTACCGTTTTCTAACGATAAAAGAATGTAAATTGATGAAACGTCCAGGTCGAATTTGTTTGCCAATGAAATCGTGAGAATTGACTGCAATGTATTGCCAGGTTTTTACCCTGGCTATTTGAGACTGGATGACTCGAGGGGCCATTAAATAGATACATAGGTGTATACCTACTTGAATCCATTAGTATTTGAGAGTAGTTGGGACAACTCTCTCTCTCTCTCTCTCTCTCTCTCTCTCTCTCTCTCTCTCTCTCTCTCTCTCTCTCTCTATTTATCAATTTCTTCCTATCTCTCAATCTGAATAATGCTCCAGGGCTGTACTCACTTCTTATAATTGTACGGAGTGGAATTTCATGTTGCAATCATCTCTGAATGATGTCCATTGAGGATTCATTTGAGTGAGAGAAATTTTTTTGTGTTCATGTATGGTGTTGTGATATTTACAATGTTGTTACCACTGTTGCTCATTTTAGGTGCTACAAATTCAATCAATTTAGTGGATTCACTAGATCCAGGAACTAGAATTAATGTGGGTTTGGTAGAACTTCATTTGGACACATTCATCGATCACATGATTTTAAGAGAATCTAAACAGAATGGCTTCCTCCTTCCATCCAAAGGAATAGGAGGCTGTTTGGATGGTGGTGATTTGAATCATGCAATTCGTGTGGCATTTTTGAACGAAAATTGTCCTGATCATCGATGGACCCAGTGGCGTTGGAATGAAAATCTACTCATGGTTGGCTCATCATCTGATTCGAAAGACCCTGAAGTTTGTCTCGATTGTTGGAAAAATTCGAAATATTGCAAATTGAGAGTTCACAAGTGCAATGGTGGTATATCTCAGCAATTTATCATTCGAATTCATCCCTCTCAGGTTGATATCAAGAATGGTAAAATGTATTTTTCAATCCACTCCAAAACGCATTCATCCAAGTGTTTGACCTGGTATTATGGGAGCGTTGGTGACGGTTCTTCAAATGCTGGAGAGATGAGAAGAATTTTTCAACTCGAAGAATGCAAAGGACTAGATAATCAATCATTTCTCATCTCTTCTGATATGCTAGATGATGATTTTGAACAAGTAAAAAAAGAACTTTTTCTGGGAATAACTGAAGCATATGCAGATATAAATGTCAACAAGAAATCCTTGGACTCTATCAGCTCCAATCTATCAGTGGTCTCTTTCTGATGGGAACATTGTCGAAATCAGAGGATATACACAATTGGGCACACAAGATTTTGTCCTTAATTTTGTTTGGTCATATTCGGATGTCAATATGAAGGTGGGTTCTCAATTTGTTATCCCTCCAGCAAAAATTTAATATCATTCCTTTTTATATTTGGCCCACACAGTGACAGAATTATAAAACTACTGGATATATCTGATGTTACCTCAAAAATGTTCTCTTGTATCATGTGATCTTTCGGAACTATTTTCTGATTGATTGAAATCGGTGTTTCAAATAGAGTTATTATCTAACATAAGCTTGGAAAAATTAGCAGATATTGGACATCGGCAACGCTCTAATGTATTTTCTATCAGCTGTTCGAATTTAGGACCAAAAAGATAATTGATGAAAAAGGAGTAGAATCCCCTTTTAAAGTTCGTCAGACATCAGAGATAACACCACCTAACAGGGAAGTACCCATCAAGAATTCCGAGAATAAAGCTGTAAGCCACGACACCAGACATGAATCGAGGAAGGACCCAATGAATATGAACTTCTTTCCAATAGCAAGTACTACGATCATTTGTCCAAAATAAAATGATGCTTTGATAAGAGGCAATAATTTTCGATAAAGCTCAAAGCTAATCCATCCAAGCAAAACCAAGTTTGTTGAGCTATCGCATTGAAATCTGATCAGCACCCAAAGCTTGAAGAGAATGATTGGATGTGAACATATTGGCAAAAAAGAACAAAGCCTTGATTATCAATTTTTCTGGTCAAATCTACGTTTGAAACAGAAAGCTTCAGTCGATCAAAAAAAATGTGCTCAATGTACAGCCCGCTGAGAAAAGCTAGTTGATAAAAACCTAAGCTGGTTCCCCATGATGAAATTCTCATGGCAAAACAAAATTTATCACGCAAAAATCAGTGAACATCACCATCTTTTTCACTCATTCTGTGACTTTTTAGCTACTGATTCATCGAATTAAAAATTCATTCAAACTAGCTTGAAACTAAAAGCGAATTTTTTTATTTGGAAAATACACTGAGACGCAAATATTGACCACTCTCTACAAATAAACCAATAAATTAATGAGAGCATCGGAGATAGATCTACTCCTCAGATCTGCCTCCTTTGGTGCCATGGGAACAACTTCCGAGGTCCAAATCAATTAGTATGCATTCAAATAGCGTTCTGAACAGCTATCTAGCTTCTCAGATACTCAGGGGTGATTGAACAAGAATCTCTCTCTCTCTCTCTCTCTCTCTCTCTCTCTCTCTCTCTCTCTCTCTTGCTCTCCCATCAACTCCCTAGATCAGCCTGAAAAATGTCTCTGAAATACTCACTCCTAGTTGTTGATCATTTAGTGGAGAGTGTTTTAGCTCCTAATGAGTGAGCGAGCATAGTGCAATCATTGAATTCAACAGATTTAACTAGAACGAGTATCCCGAACCAGTAAAAATGAAAATCCTATTCATCTTCGTTCTTTATGCTACAAGTTTGGTCTGCTTCGTGTGCTCCATAGATCCTGGGACTGTAATCAGAGTAGGGCTGGTAGAACTTCACCTAGATGACCTTATTAAGCAAGCAACTGCTGGACGAGAGAAAGGATCAAGGTACCACCTTAGAACTGATGTGGGCTGTATGGATGGAGGCTATTGGAACAATGATGTGCCAGAAGGAACCACTTTCACCGCTTATTTGAACGAGGTGTGCTACAATAATACTTGGAGCAAGTGGCGATGGGAAGGTGATTCGCTGAAAGTAGGCACGACACCTGAGTATCATGGAATATCTGAAGCATGTCTCGATTGTTGGAAAAATTCGATCAACTGTAGATTGAGAATTTTCAAGTGTAACGGTGGACTGTCTCAACAATTTTTCCTACGAATTCATCCAACCCAAATGGACCTTGCAAGTGGTAAAGTTCACTTTTCAATACACTCTAAAGCTTATCCATCGAGATGCTTGTCTTGGTATCATGGTAAGTCTGATCAGCACCCATACATCCACAATATACCAAGAGAAGAAGTAGAGATGAGAAAAATTCTCCAACTTCAAGAGTGTAGAGGTCACGATTATCAATCATTTTTGATCACATCTGAGATGGTAAATGATGACTTCAAAAGATCCAAGGAATTACATTTCAAAGCAATCACCTCATATTACGACAATGTTAAAAAGAGTCACTGAATGGCATAAGCTCTAGCCTTTCTAAGGTTAAACGATAGAGTGATTATAGTAGAATTTAAAAACAATATTTGAGCTATTAAAAAATAAGAAGATTTTTCAACAAGAAATTGAAACTCATCATTTTTTGGGGAGAAAAAATCGATTTTTTTGGAACTTTCTTTTTGGAAAAAATAAAATGCATTCTCACTCGGGTAGTAATTTCTTTCAAGATTGACAATTATTCTCGAAATCTTTCAAATACACTGAAATAGGACCATGATCAAAGTTTCAACGGGAAGAAACAAGTCTATCATAAGGCTAACGAAGTCAATAAGACTTCGTTTACCAGAATACAATAAAAGTATTACTCCTTGCAGGAGTCGCCCTTCAAGTATACTTAATGGTCGCACGTTTGAACCGAAAACAAGAAATAAACACAAAATTTTTCACAAATAATATCGATTACATCAGCCATTGGATTGTGCAAGAAGACTGACAAGAGAGAATTTTGTAGATAAATCTTACATACCCGACGGCTATTACAAATTGGGAAACAAACACTCGATTCTCGTTCCCTAGACGTCATGAAAATCCTTCTTCCAACCAGGCTTGATTGCAAAAGCTAGGCAAAGCTACTTTTTTCTCGCTATAAAACCTGGTTGATAGTAAATTGATGATGATAACAAAATTTCCAACTTTTTCGAATGATGAAAATAGTAACAACTTTGTCCTTACTCCAAGAGAGTTGATAAAATTATTAAACAACTTTCGTGCCTAGTACAGTGTATCAGTGAGTGCTACAAACTCTATTTCAATGTTATCAGTTCACATGTATATCTGTGTTTGTATCATTATTTCACAATGGTTCTCACCAATATCTCTTGTAGATCCTGGAACTAGTATAAAACTGAGAGGCACAGTTTTCAACACAGAGCAAATGATCAATAAGTTCAAAGAATTCATGGGCGATAGCCGATTGCTGCGAATCAAGGCAAATGATGGTTGTGTAGATGCTGGACATCATACTGCTGATCCAAAAGCAGGAGATATACTGACACCATATGTAAATGAACGCTGTAGTGTATATCCATGGACAAAGTGGTTTTGGGATGGAGATTATCTGAAAGTTGGATGGACATCAGATTATCCGGGAACTTTTGGATGCTTAGGCTTTTGGGATGATCGTGAACGTTATCCTGATGTAGATGTTTTCAGCTGTAAAGATATAAGTCCCTTCTTGTTACGTTTTCATCCCAATCAATTTGATTATTCCCGATTACAGCTATATTTTTCAATTCATTCGAAGCGATATCCATCCAAATGCCTTGGAATGTACAGTAAATATGTTGAAATTCATCCTAGTCTCCGTAAAAGAGGAAACAAAACGGTTCTACTGGATGTTTTCCAATTGCAAGAGTGCCATGGTCATGCCCACCAATCATTCTATCTTGAGAATGAACAATTTGATGCGATAGACACTCTCAAGCAAAAGATTTTTGGCCCTGGAGGATACATAGGACCATAGGTTATGTTGAAAATTATCCATAATAAAGCAGGAAATGATCTAATCGTTCTTCGATGTGAAGTGAGAGTAGCAAAGTTTCTACCAAAATTCGCATCATGTTAGTCATTGTATGACTGTATTACCTATACATTATAAATCATAATTATAAATCCATGAACTCCATCTCCATTCAGATTGATTCTTTCCTTATATCAGCGTGTGATTGCGAATGTCCACTATTTTCCACTATAGTAAGAAGTAAAATTTTGAAATTGACATGAATTCGTCTGTTCACTAGGTTGAGATTCATCTTCAATTCGAAGTCAATCGAGGTAACAATGATATCGACTTCTACACTTTACGAACCTCTTCCTACATTTTACGTTAGCACAATTGTCCAGACAGCAAATGTCCACTGAAATGCCTATCCACTGAATGAAAAAATGCGGCAATGGGAATAAAATTTATACAGGATCTCTCTACATTTCTCCATACTAGATTATGGTAAATATAAAGTTGGGTGATGTGAACACTTCAACATGAAGTGTCTGCAGATAAAATCTAGCCTTCCAATGATGGAACAAGTTTTTCGAGTGAATAAAAACTTAAGATGCTCTGAATTGAAGGAAAGTTATGGATGGAAAACATTCAATTCAATTTATCATCTCTAAAGAGTAAGTGGAAGGTGTCAATTTGAGGAAAATGAGTGAGAATCGAGTAGAGAAATTATTTTTGGAAATTTCTGACAAATCACCAGAGGATGAGAATGATCAGGATCCCTTATTCAAGAATCGAGAATCTATTCTCACGTAAGATCAAGTCAAGTCAAGAATCTCAATCAAATTAACTAAATTGATCCAATTTTATTCCTTTGTATGGTGACAACCTTTTCAGCACCCATTTCTCATCACTAACGGACCATCGAGCTGCTTATAATTGGATATCAGCCCATTTCATTGCCTATCTCATTATACATTGTGTTAATTATATTGTTAATCCCGAAGAGTATGTTGAAAAATTGTCTTAACTTAACGAACATCCCAACTAAAAGTCATGATTACTTTCTATTTTATTTTCCCATGTCATCAAAGTTGGAATTTAGACGTGAAGTTTCTGCAAAAAGTTTTCCATCACTTCCATATTGCTTTGAGTCTTGAGATTTTCCTCCTGCTGTGGTCATTTCTTCAATGGCTCCTCCGAACAAAAAGTGAGACTTCGAAATTTTCACCATAACAAAGTAGTGATTTGTATTCTAAATTTAATTTAATCAAAATGACATGCCACTTATAGCAAAGATGAATCCCTACGCTGGTATAATCGCTTGGACTATTTTCATTGTTATCCCCATATTTGTGAGACTCAAATTCGATATGGGCTTCATTTTAAGCACTGCTATCGCTATGGAGCAGGTAAATACGTTGGAATTATATATTTTTTGAGTTTAAGTTTCTTGTCACTCATTACTAACACAATTTTCATTCCAGCTTCGAGTAGCCATGAAAATGTGCTCATTTCTCATTGAAACTGGCAAACATGGTCAAAGTAAGCAACACAAGAGCCTCACGACCATCAATAATATTCACTTTTCCCAGGCCAAACTGCGACTTTTCTGGAATTCATGTACTTTTGGTTCGCACCAACACTTATATATCGTTCTTCCTATCCGAGGCAAGTGTTCATGGAAAAATTTTCTATCTCTTATCATGAAATTCTGATCATTGAAGGACAAAAAATCGAAGCTGGATACGCTGTATGGTTCATTTCCTGGAATTTTTTGCTTGTTGCTTCGTTTTGGGAAGTTTTTTCCGTCAAACAATACTCGTAGGCATCGGGAATCCAGAAAACCATCCACTAAATTTCAAAAGTCTACCAACAATCTTAATCAAAATTATGCTCACTGCTACCTGGTCATTATTGGTGGCTTGGTATTGTTTCATGCACTGTTGGCTGAATGGTTGGGCAGAGGCTCTACAATTTGGTGATCGATTCTTTTATGGCTCCTGGTGGCTTTGTCAATCGTCCGTAGCCTATTTTCGTCTCTGGAATCGTGTAGTTCATCAATGGCTGAAAATGTATCTTCATTTGCCAACTAGAGAGGTTTGTTCAGGATTTAAATCAATTTCCATTATCCGTAAGCTACCATGTTCGAAGCTTATCACTTTCAGATACAGCATATATAACTGATACCATACTATTCTCATAATTTCCTAATTAAAGCCCAACGATAGTCCATTTTGCTAGGGAAAGATTTAGCAATTGAGTCAGATAGCTTGATTGTTGCTTCACATTTTCCTTGTTATTCCAATAACTATTGAAAATTCTTCTCGTCTCATCTTTTCAGAAATTCGGACTCAAAACTGGCGCTATAGCTACTTTAATTGTTTCTGCAATAGGCCATGAATATTTTGTCAGCTACGCTCTGGGAGGTTTTATGCCTCTCATTAGTTTGATTTACCTGGGAATGTGTCCAGCACTTCTATCTCAGAATGAAACTTCGAGAAGGAAAGAAGAGAGTAGATTCAATTCATCGCTTCTGTTCGGTAAAACTATTGCATGGATATTGATGATCACACTTTTTGGGTTGGAAGGATATTCTCGGAACCATTGTCCAGCATCTGACCAGGTGAGAAATGGAATTTTTCCTTCTGATCCATTGCTTAAAAACTCTTCTCTATTTAGGATAATCTACTTTGGAACTTTTTTTATCCAAGACTCTTCACATGCATCAAATTCAAGGAATGATAACTCTGTTCAAGATAATCTGGTAAGAGGATATATCATGTTCGAGAAATGAATCAAAACAAAATAACTAGTAATTAGCATTAATATGAGTGTGTTGGATATACCGATTCAGACACTGGTTATAACCCAAAAAACAATGAAGCTTGCTAGATTTGATGCATTAACTCTCTTCTGAGAGGAAAAGAATTTGTGTTTCCTCAAAAATTTGAGCTATTCGAATCATATGATTTAATATCTCTTCGTACACCATCAAAGACATCTATTTAGTTCTAGAACTTTTGAGGTATATGCAAACGTTTATTATTCGAATTTTAGGCAAACACATTAGACTATAACTAATACTATCAATATTGAAAAACTAACCAGCTCAGTCTGAGCTAGATATTGACTGATAACTAATAACTTATAAATATGAAAAGATAATCAACTTTGGATCAAAATTGTGGGTTTTTAGGAATATAAAATCCATTTTCAAGTAATGTTTAACGTAAAAATCTCAATAAAAATGACGCCACTTGAATCTTTGACCATTCTTTCGAAACTTTTTTCATGTTTTCTTCCATTACTTTCACTTTCTTTTGCGTTTCCTTGTCCTTACCCTGTCCATTCTTGATACATCCAACCGGATCATCAGGTGAGATGGGTTAAATTTAACATTCATATTCGTGTATTCCATGTAGACATCTATCCTGGATGTGTGTTTCAAAAAAGTAAACGAATATCGGAAGTGAGTAACGCAATAAAGAAAATAACAGTTATTCGAGAGATTCGAAGGGATGAAATAATTATATGCATTAATGAAAAGAAAGGTATAATGATCTTCTTGAGAGGAAGATTCATGTTTGAAAAAGTAATTAATTAGCTTCATAACTCGTCCTATTTGATGAGAAAAAATATTCAGATTGAGAAGGAAAATTATCAACTAGTTGGGAGATCATCTTCATTTGAATTGATTTCGGTTGAAATTTTACTCATATTTACTTGGATTTCATGGCATACATTTTGAGAACTCTTTAAATGGGGATGAATAGTGTCGTGGAAATCTCGCAATTCTCGAAAACATCCACCAATTAATTCGGGTTGATGCTGATAGAACTCTATCCAAATCTTCCATTTAAATTTAAGAACCTTTCCAATGAATGGTCATCGAGCGCTAATGATTGTAAAACAGTTTGCGTACACCAGCTTGATTATTTCGGAGAGGAATTCACACATCTTGGCCCGAAAAAGGTTCAATTCATTGGTACTATCAAAAACTATTCGTCTTCAATATGAAAGATCCATTCATCAATTTTGGGTTCTAATTGGAAAGAAGGGAACAATTTTGAAGATTGCTTAATGATTCAATGAAAAACTTTCCGCCTAACGAATGATTTTTGTGATATTCAAGTCTAATTTTATCATTTTAAGAGCTGAAATTTTAACATACGTTTTGCTTTTTGACCAGACTCGATAGAATCAATTATCATTGTGACTGTATGGAACTTTGGGTTCAAAATCGATCTTTGATCTTTATCTTTGAAATCCTCGAAAAATGTATAGAAGGGCTTGAATTTTTTGGAAAATACTCTTCATTTATCTGTAAATAGAAACTTGAGCAATCTCTTGAAGCTTTTCGGTCTCAAGTCGTGTAAGAGCTATTATTGAATGAAAATTAATTAATTTCAAATCAATCAAAGCCTTGATTAGTGTTCCTCTCTACCCACCATCTCATAAGCATCTTGATTGACTAACATCCACCGATGATGATCGGATGCCGCATCCCAGGATGGGTCATTGTCATCTATCGATCGATTGATGGGACTCCGATTGTCGGTCATTTTTGGGAAGTGAAACCAATATGAATTGCCTGAGGAAAGAGATTTAAAGAGCAAGAGTAGAGGAAGCAAGTGAAAGCTCTTCCTCTCTCTCTCTTTTCCAATAATTAGCCTTATTAAAAGTCAGGCAAACGATCAATGGACCCTTGTGTTACCATCTTGTTCTCATTCATCACGGTCAACCTTAATTGAGGTCATTTGATGCCATCGATCTTGTTTCTCTTTTTTCACCGAAATTCAGATCCATTTTTGAATCCATCGCTTCCACACACATATACAAATTCGAAACCCAAAAGAGAACTTTATCTCGCTTTGAGGCATTTTAATATCATTTCGATGAACATTGTTCATGCCAGATGATCGATTTAGGCGATTCATTTGTGTCCATACTATGAGGAATTGCCACTTTGATACTTGAAGGCCAATAGATATGTGAGCCCCACAATATACGATTATGTAAGCAAATTATGTAAGAAATTTTTCTTTTTCAGATTGATCAAAAGAAAAAATCTCAAATTTAGTCATAAGGTGAAGTGAATTCTTGTGCATCAAAATTGACTTGACAATTGGAACTTAATTTTCAATGTCAAATTGTTGTAATAGCGATAAACATTTTCAATACGTATGTGTGTGTGTGCATGTTGAATGATCATGATTTCAATTGGAATTCGATTTTAAAGGACTTTCATGACTTGTTTTTTCTATCCACCCCATCAGATTCCTTTTATGTCTCCATTATCGATAAATTTCTTATCATGTCCATATTGGAGTATTTTTCCTCTCTCTCTCTCTTTCAATGCTGATATGAAAAGTTGATAAGAATTATTTTTTATACCAATTTTTGAGTTCATCTTTGATATCATATTAAGCTCAAAGCCAAAGATTGGCCAAAAGTTCTGATTTTAAATCTGAACTTTAATCGAATTTTTGCTTCAAGTTTAGGGGATAAAAAATTGGCGCGAGATTTGAATTATCAGTGTCCATTAAAAAAATGATCAAATGAGACTGGAAGTGAATTTGATTCACTCAAGACTTAGAAAGTGAGGAAAAATAAATTACTTGAGAAAGCGATCAAAATGCAAATTTTATCGGACAGAGAGAAAGAGATTGATTTCACCTAATTACTTTGATCACCTATTTTCACAGCAAGTATCGAATCAAAGTAAATCAGGTGAGTGTAGGAGTTAAGTGATTACATGTATGCTTGGAGTGTGTGTTTGTGTGTGTGTATAAGTGTGTGCTTGGGACAAAGTAGATTGAATATTGCCGTCAAAATATTTGTAAGCTTGTCTCCCAAATTTTGGGAGTTCAAAGTATGCAGAGTGTACGTTTATCACTTTTTGAAATGTCTATCGGACGCTTCTGGCCATTGGGATTACGGCTTGTAAGTAATCGTGTATTAAGGACTCCCAATAGTTTAGCGAATACAACATTAATTCGAATTTTGCACGAGCCACTGTCAAATCGTATAGATTTGAAACAAGAAAGGGAGAGATAGTGGAAAAAAATTCAGCATCATGAAAGATTTTCGAATCGAAGCGTGCTAAGAGTAAGGTGCACGACTCAATTTTCACTTGTCGCGATTTTCCAATTTTTCAATTTTCGCTTGTATATATTCATGTGAGTATGTATTGCCTGAAAGAATGAGTGTGTCTGTATGTGTATGCATATTGAATGGGCTTGTTAAGGAACCAGATTTTCATTATGACTAGTTTATCGTGGAGATGATCTTTTTGGAAAACCTTGAAGCTGATAATAAAAGAGTTACAAGCAAATGAAGGAGTTAAGTGGACTAAGTTCAAGAACGATGTCTTAATATAACAAAGAGTTGATTGATGAACAAGTTTGGTAGAATTTTATCATGTTGTGATTCACGAATTATTACTCTTTCTCTATCTACTCTTTGAACAGCTTGACTTCGTGTATTCGACCAGAGAACCAATAAAGTTTGGAATTTTGGATAAGTGTACTTATTAGTAATACAAAATATAAATGTATGTGAGAGAGGAAGAAAGAGAGAGGTTAATCGGAAAGGAAGTTTTCTCGAGTCATGAAATACTGATTTCCAAATTTTCGAATTGATTAACGATAATTTCTAAGGTGGAACAAAAGTTTACACATTAATATTGAATTGTTATTTTATTCCTTCTATTCCTTTCTCTCTCTCTCTCTCTCTCTCTCTCTCTCTCTCTTTCTCTCTCTTTCAACACGGTTAGATGTTCATTGCGATAAAATAATGCTGTTTTACGAAAATTCAGAATTCTTATAACCAATAAATGAGCACTATCAGCTCAAAGGGAATACTAATCACAATATTGTTAATATTCATTCGCAATTATCGTCCATGGCTTCCGATTTACTAAAATCTTGAATCTT
This sequence comes from Brevipalpus yothersi, assembly GCA_003956705.1. Classification (NCBI taxonomy): domain Eukaryota; kingdom Metazoa; phylum Arthropoda; class Arachnida; order Trombidiformes; family Tenuipalpidae; genus Brevipalpus; species Brevipalpus yothersi. The sequence goes on along the minus strand of QZCP01000261.1, from coordinate 16,914 downwards.
AATTGTGCCATTTGAAGATAGTACGGTGTATTTGCAGTTACAGTGCTAGTCGTTTGGGAAAATTTTTCGGCTAAAGTGCTCTTGAATAGATACACACATTGTAAGAGTATGGAGAGATCGTAATCAACTGAGAATAGTACACTACTGTCATTAGAACAGCTGAAAAGAGCAAATTTACGATAAATCGTAATAAAGATATTGCGATTAGATCGCCATGAGATGGAGAGCAAAGAAAGTTTGTAAGTGATTCTTTATCAATCAGTATGGATATATTTTTTCTCATTTACAGTGATCACAATCAAAACCGAAGAGGTAAAATACAAGTGGAGACAAATAATAAGAATCAATTCTTATTTTGAAGGGAAAATGATCAACAAGTCAAATCATGATTGTGTGTGAGCGTACATGTACATGAACAAGTGTGTGTGTTTGTGTGTGAATGAGTGTAAGCGGATGGTTTTATCATGCATTTTTTGAGTGTAAAATTCGAAATTACTCATGTTTTGTTAAGCTCATTTCTTGTCCTTCGAAAAGTCAATACTGTTGCCTGTCATTTTTCCATCAATCAAATGAATCAAGTCAACATTCAACTGATTGTGTTCATGTTCCCCTTCACCATCCACCAACGAAGCCAACTACAAATCTGAGGCCATTGCGGGTGGTAAATGAGTTTAGACCATGTAGACAGAAAGAGAGACAGAAAGAGAGAAAGAAAGAGAGAGAGAGAGAGAGATATCATTGAGAGTAATAAACATCTTGGCAAACACATATACATGTATATAGAGAAAAAAATTTCATTCAAGCGTGATACTGAATTTTGATCGAAAAAACACCGGAAATAAGAGAGAGAGAGAGAGAGAGAGAGAGAGAGAGAGAGAGAGAGAGAGAGAGAGAGACAAAATTGCTTCTGATTGCTACTGGCTGATTGTTTTTGATAAAAAATGTGAGATCACAATAATTTCGGAAGAGAGAGAGAGAGGAATACTGTTGCTCAAGTAAGAACAAAGTGGTGGTTGTGGATGATGGTGGGAAAGTATCATCATCCATTGATGAATAGATGACATAATTAGAACTTATACACCCGGTCGTGAGTTGAAAGGAAAATACATACATCCGATTGTTGAGAAGTGTTCGTTGTCATGATACAGTCTGAAATTCTTTCTCACTTGACTTGGATAGATTGCGAAACTTTGCCAATCATAAGTTACAAAAAATATGAAAATTTGACAATGTTTAAAGTGTAATGAGCTTCAAGTGGTCAATGTTCTGTGGGTAAAAAATGTGAAGAAACAGCAACCAACTGGAGTGGTCAGTTGAGAGACTTTCTTTTATAATCTTTGGGAATATGGACAGGAGAAAAATCTGATGGTAATTTGAGAATTTGTGAAAAAATATTCATTAAATGCTGAGAAAAGTAAGATTTTTTGAGCAAACACATTGGGCATCAAAATTTTTGGCTAACCATGAGGCTTACCATAATATTGAAGCTGTAATGTCATAAATTTTCCTAAAGCTTTCAGAAAATTTATCGAAAATTTTCGGTAAGAACCTTTTTCGTGGATCCTGAATAGACATATAACTCTCTGGGCTGGATTGGTTTTCGAAATTTTGTGATCCCAAGAGTTCAGAGAAGAGGTTCGATTCACTATCTCTAATTTTGATTCACTTGATCTTAATTCAAGTCTGATCATCTAGTTTTGTTCCTAAATTATTAATTGAGAGAATTTATCACGAATATTTTTTGGAAAGAGAAGGCATTCTATTGACAGTTAAGAAATGATCTCTCAAACCGGGTCAACCTTCAGGCCTGGTATCACAATTAGGACCATTTCACTTGAAATCGTATTTGATGCGTTTCATTTGGGTAAAACCGTCAGCATATTCTGCTTACTATCTCTCTTTTAAAAGTGAATGAACTTGATAGTAGTTTTTTCGCAAAAAAATTATAAAAGTGAGAGCAAAAAAGAGAGCAAAAGATGAGGAAAATAAAGATCTCTCTCATTTATCATCGAAACTTTGTCATCGTTTGAAAGTGTTTAGTGAGTGATGGAAAAAATTAACAGCTCAAGAGACACATAGTGAATTGCATAGAGATTGAGTATGAACATTGAGATTGATGATTTGAATAGAGTCAAGGTAAATGAGTATCAAGGTATTAAGTACAATCAGACAATATGCAGATGGATAAAGTGGATCAGTCTGATTTTTGTTTGTCTGTGATGAAAATCGAGAGAGAGAGAGAGAGAGAGAGAGAGAGAGAGAGAGAGAGAGAGAGAGATTTCTTATTCATCAATTCATCAATTCAATGATGGATATTGTTCATTACGGAATATGATGAACAATAATAGGGAATAAATTCCTTGAAATGTTTGATCAGGAGAGAAAAAAAGAAATCGGTAGACTGAGAGTAGACATCTTTCATGACTTTCACTTTTTTTTCAATCGATGGTATCAATATTATGGTATCATGTGTTTATACCATTTGATTGGTGAGTTACACAGTAGCAGAATATATTTGAATAAATACAATGCTTTGACCTGGATAATTGGTAGGGAAGTTCCGGAGAAATAATTGCAACGGTAACATTGGAAATCATTCAACAAGTTGACATGAACTGACCCAATTTTGGGCATGAAAATGCAAATTTTCTCTGCTAGATAGCAGATGAAAGTAAATCGAATTGTTTTTTCGAAAGAATTCTATCTCCTCCTCCAGTGATGTTGATGCGAAAACATTCGATGTCAATAGCATCATGATAAAATCATCTCGTTTCATGGAAAGAAAGTTTGCATTAATGTCCCTTAAACATCACTTTCACAGACTAATTTCTCATCATAAGAATTAACATTCCTCAAGTAGAACCGTTACTTTTGTCAATTCAGATGAATTCGAAAAATTGATTTAGATTTGGGCAAGACGAAGAAGAAGTAGGCAGAATCTCGAATCGAGAGAAGGATAAAAGTAGCAATTTTTTTTATCATGATTTAAGGACATCTGCAGATACATGATAAACGAAGCATAATTTGGTGAAAATATTCATGTACATTCATATTATATTCATGTATATACAGTTCATAAAATTCGTTCAAATAGAGGGGAGAGAAGCAAAAAAGAAGGTGAACATTATCAAATAATCAAAAATGTTCAAATCAAAAAGATCAGAAAAAGGTGTTCCAATACTCATGAGATAGTCAATTGACTTGATAGGAGATCAATTTTGTTCTGTCTCAACTTGTACTCAGATAAGTGTCTTTCTCTCTACCTTTTTCTCACTTGCCACAATAGAATTGAATCAAGAGCAATTTCACCTCGAATTTATCAAATAATTCCCCGTTCCTTCTTCTACCACCCAACACCTTGCCTGTTTGGGTAAAAACATTCTCTCTTAACTACTGACTAAGTACCTACAAACTATACTTCTACTGATAATACAGTAACGGTAACAACTACTGACTACAACTACTGTTGAATAACTTTTATTCATATTCTCAAGTCAATTTCAAAATGGATTAGCGCCTTTTATCGCAAATCATTCACAATCGAGACAAACACCGTAATTTAGTGGAACTTTTATCATGAATATATATATACTTACACACACACACATACATATACACGATTTTTATTTGGCTGTCTCGAAACGATTAGAAAATCCTTGAAAAATTTTTCTTCAATCTTTATCGTTCTCTTTCTCATTCACTATTACTTTTTATCCATCAATCGATTATATTAATTGAAAGACAATTTATAGAGCATGATTGAGTTGAAATGGAAGAAAGATATCATGAAATGAACTTTCACTTTCTCTTTCCCACTATATATATATATTTAAATAAATATACTAATATTTGCAATTCACTAGATTCACCCGCATGTCTACACGCATCATCATGTACACATGTACGTGTATTGTCAAATAACTACTAATGAATAGTGGTTATGTGTATGTGTTTAACTTTGATTGTGATAGTGAAGAGTGTTGGAAAGAGAGATGTATCTGACCTCTCTCTTGATGATCTCTGATTTTGGTGGTAGTCAATAATATGATGCTGTGATAATTGTTCTTTTTTATCTACCAAAATCATTTCTCTTTCTTTTCGACTGTTTCAAATTCAAATTGTTTCGGTCAAGAGAGAGAGAGAGAGAGAGAGAGAGAGAGAGAGAGAGAGAGAGAGAAAAGAATGATACTCGTTAAAACAAAACCGTTTAATCATTTTGGAGGAAGAGTAAAAGAACTGATAAGATGACTGTATAAGAGAAAATATTGTATATACTTTTTTTTGCTTTTCCATGTATTGATGGAAAAATTTGGAAGTTTCCAAGGACACAATTGAAATGTAGGCATTCAGTATCAGATGGAATGCAAAAAGAATGATGATGATCAAGATAGTCTTGATTTTTTTCTTTCCGAATTGTATTTGATTGTTAATCAGAAGTGGAATGATTCGGTCAAGAAGCCAAGCAAGAAAGATGACCAGTCATTAAGGAGCAATAGAAAGATGGCTCACTGTGGAGAGTTAAATTGGAAAAACTAAAATATGATGGTAATAATGAGGAGACAATCCTATCCAACTTTTTTGAAATGCTAATGATACAAACTTGGTCAAAGTATCATGGAAAAGGAAAAGTATCATGAAAGAGATGGAGATAGAGAGAGAAAAAAATTGGATTCAATGTTGGTCTCTATGATTTATTATCAGAGATTATGCACTTCGTTCTTCATTCACACACACGTATACACACATAAATTCCAGACGAAATAGTATGATAATTAATCAATAAAAATTATTTGCATGATCATTCTTATGGGTATACAGTTTCATTTGTATACTTATCAATTCATTCCCTAAGCGTGAGGTTTTCTCATGAAAGATGATTTCAGTATATTTCTCAATGTACAGTATTAGCAATGAATCTCAAATAGAAAAGTGGTCTGATAAGCACGCAATAATAGAAAGAAAACACTTTTCCTTTCACAACATGCTAATACAAACTCGATCAAGAGAATAACTTATAATTATTCCCAAAGTATATGCATATACACACTCACACCAAGTATGTACCTAACGAAATAGATAGAAAAAGGGAGATAATAAAACAGATCATGGACACTAGCACGTTTACAAAATAGGTCAGTAGGTGGAAAAAGAATCATGGGATCAGAATAGTATGTGGAATATATTGCCATTTTGTGATTTTGTGATAGTTTCGATTTGAGAATTTCGAGAATTGAAATACTTTCGAGCCAAAGCGCCGCATTCATACGTAGAAGATTCATGCATCATATACATCTGGTGAGAACGGATAACATTCTTTCCAAAGTCCAAAGAAACTATGAACACTTAACATGTAAAATAGCAAGTCAAACAACTACTACTGTTATCACTCGATAACAGAGGTTCATCATACTCAACATGGTTTGCAAGAGAGAGAGAGACTTGTCTTGTGTGTGTGTTGTCATGAAGATTGAAATTTGTCAAAAAAAAGAGTTCAAAGACTCTGTCTCTATCTACTACTTCTGGAAAAGTTAGATCAGTGAACCCATGAAGAACCCCATTTTTCAGGTCACAGGAAGGATCCCAGATTTTGCTAGACTTTGGTTTCGCTCATCAACATTCAGAAGGGTTGTTGATTGGATGGAGAGCAAAAATGCATGGAAAAACTTGGGCTCATAATGATGGTGTATATTTTCTTTTCAAGTGATATATGAACAGAGAGAGAGAGAGAGAGAGAGAGAGAGAGAGAGAGAGAGAGAGAGAGAGAGAGAGAGAGAGGAAAATGAACAATTGATCGATCAACGACATGGATACAATGTTACTGATGTCAAGACACTTTACTATGCTTAGCTTAATGAGCTTGATGGTTTGAATGATTATATTTTCGAAAAAATCTATCGTCACTGATATTGGACTTGAGAGAAGTTTAAGTAATTTTTCAATATTTCCATGATCAAAATTTTGGCCTTTTCAATCCATCATTTTCAGATTATACAGTGTCCTTCATGTGAAAATATTTTCTCAATCACTGTCTTGTTCAATCTCCTCCAGCTTAGAGAGAGAGAGAGAGAGAGGAAAAACAATCATGAAGGTATATCAATCATGAAAGTGAATGTATTGATGAATATGTTATGTACATATTTTGAAGAAAATTTTCTTGTATATTCATCAACAGGAAAGGAGGTTCATTTCAACAATTATCAAACAATCATTGACTCAACTATGATGTAGGTATAATGAGTAATCCTTGTTCTCCTCCACTATCTGTGGAATTCATTGGTATTTAGAGCAAGATAAGAGAGATTTTGATCGTATGAATCAGATAAATAACATTTTTTTCATGGTCTTCTATGCTTCTGTTATGATAACGATTCATTTGATGACAACATTTTGGCTCACATTGTCAGAGGAAGAAATATTTCTCTTTAAAAGTAGAGGCAGAAAGTCTTCCTGAACGATCCAAGTATTGGTAACCTTTGAAATTCGCTGTCAAAATTATTGATTACGAAATGTTGATGAAATACTGAGAAAAAAATGAGGTGAATTGAAATTCGAAACATTCAATCAGGGGAACAATATCGGTGCATGAATAGGTGATCTGTTAGTGACCTTAAGACCCATGAAAAGTGATAATTTACAAACAACAAGTGAACTAGTTTAAAAAGTAAGTTTGAAGAATAATGTTACGATTGTTTTTTGGGGTAAAAATTCAGGAACCAGTCAAACAAGAGGCAACTTTTCAGTTGATTTTTTCTCTCTCTCTTCTTTCATTTTCAAAGGGAATTCCAAATGAAAAACAAAATCTTTTCCTCTCTCTCTCTCTTCAAATCTTCAAATAATCGAAAAAAGAGATAGAAAGAACATCATTATCAGAATTAGTGTGTCAATTTGAGAAAGAGAGATGAAACAAAAAAATCGAAAAAATCTTGATCTTTGCATGATGATTAATCCTCAAAAAGTGTATCTGAATTGAAGTAATAAGTAATCAAGAAATTGCAATATGATTAAATTTTGTTTCAGGATGATGATCATTGATCATACACTTTCTTCCTCATTCTGCCTCTACGTGCATGGGAAGGTGATGAATTTTAAATTCAATTTATATATTATAAATTCAAGGAACACAAGATGATGGCCAAAAGTGAGAACATCAAACTTGACGCATCGATATCATCATATTCAAAAAGAATTTCGGAAAGATAGGATAAAAGGATAAAAAGATCAAATGTACAATATCCATTCCAATAGAAAATTTCCAATATATTGAGCAAAATATGCCTAACACATCATCACATTTTATGATATTCAGAAGTAGAATGTTTTGGCAGTAAGTACATGGATTAAAAAATTGATCAGGAAAACAAAGATGCAAATGCTTTACACATCAGCTCCTATTGAAGCATCAATCAACTAGTATTACGATTTTGTGGTTCCATATGATCCACTTTCGATTTTTTCAATGTGCATGATTATCATCGCTCAATTCAGCGATGATCATATAGTGGTCAGTATCAAGGAACGAAGTAGTAAGGAAAAAAGTGAGGAGAAGAGAGAGATTCCAGATCAAGCTTATGAGTAATTTTGATTAGTATGCAAGATGATTTCATCCTCATAATGAAAACAACTGAATTGAGTGACCATCGGGTGATGGAACCATTTTTTTCTCAACCATAAAGTTAATCAAATGAGTAAAAAATTGATGAAAAAAGGCAAAGCACGTTCATCATACGCATACTTACATTAAACAAAAAGTGTTCCCCTAAAGAAATCAAGTTTAATTCATTTCTTTTTCTCTTTCTCTTGTATGTATCGATTGCTTCATAGCCAAAAGGTGTTCAAAATGGAACGAGGTGAGAGCCAACGTGCCAAATGATGGTCGAAATTGTTTATCGTTTCTTGCCTGATTTGAGTTCCTGATCGTAATCGCTTCCGTTTGAACCTGTACTCAAAAGTTTCCGTTTCACCGGACTAGTTGGAATCAAAAAGTGTAAATTTTTTCGGGTGAAAGAGAATTGGAGTGATTGAGATTCGTGTTGATTCCATTTCATTGGAAATGTGATGTTAAAATTGATAAATAATCAACATTGGTCAATTTTGGGAGAGAATTTGGTCAGAAAATGCATAACAATTAATGTTAAGATGCAATGATTTCAACAGAAAGAAGAGAATGGCTTGTTGTGTTGCCAACAAGAACATCAACAAGAGGAATGAATCAACATATTCACATATAATTCTTGATTCAATGATCGAAATTATCTGAATCAATTCATTTTTTAGCAATCAGGAGCAGCTGTAGCTATTAGTGCAAGTGAAGTCAAAAAAATGTTGAGTTTTCACATGTTTTCGAAGTGACGAAGTTCTTTCTCTTTTCTTGAGTCAGTCACTTAATCATAACATTAGTTGATCATTTTGAATGGTAAAAGAGAATAAAAGACAGAGCATTGAATAGATTAGAGAGTATGAAATGATAGTCTTTTAGTTTGTCAACATCAAAATAGATAGCAAAAGTAAACAGATAAAAGTTAGGATTTTCCACTATTTATCAATTGATCATCGAACTTAGTTTTCTGTTTTATAATTCAAGTTGTAACTCTTGTCCACAGATACTGTATTAAAACTTTGAGAAAGGAAAATTCCAATAATTCAAGAGAAGAATTTTTTTCGATGAGAGAAAGAAAGAAAGAAAGAAAGAAAGAAAGAAAGAAAGAAAGAAAGAGAGAGAGAAAGAGAGAGAGAGAGAGAGAGAGAGAGAGAGAGAGAGAGAGAGAGAATGATATTTGAGTGTGAGAAGTATATTTTATGGCCACATGATCAGAATTCAAGTATTTCTTTCTCTCAAAACAATTCAAATCCAGTAAGCAAAGATAATAGCTGTGAGAAGTCAAAAGTCAAAATTATGATAATAAAAATCTCAATCAGCGATCAAAGGATAAGTAGGAGAAGTCATGACACCACAATTATTGTCCTTCTGTGACATCAAAATGTATCCATCATTACCCCAATATGTGGACCAAGAATTTTTGATAAGCCAATATCTTTGTCCATACAAAGTTCCATAACCCACAGCAAGCACCTGATGATCCAGATCATCAGGTGAACTACCACATTCCGGATCATAATAGACACCGTGTGAAAAGAATGAGAAAGTTCTTTGGGAAGCATCAATGGCCACCGTAACAGGACCATTCTTGAATAGAGCAATTTCAAGTGCTTCCGGATCGTAACTGGTCACATTGACAAACCCACTCAATCGTACAGTTTTGGGAACATTTCTATCATGACATTTTCCATCCTGCCCAATGTATGAACCATAATCATCGGATGCTGCTAAACCTCCAGTACGCATAATATATTTATATGCTCGAAAATCTTCACCACCATCACATCCATTGGCACCTTGATCCCAGCTACAATCAACCAATTGTTGCTCAGAAAAGCTAACAAGATGACCTGTTTTGACAAAATAGGTGCCTTCTATGGTTCCAACAGTTCCAAAAGACCAGCATGAGCCACACACAGCTTGATCCTTAACAGGAGTAACCTAATTTTTTGATAATAGTAGCAAGATAAAGAAAATATCATGATATGAATCTATGGATTTTCTCATTCGATAACTGCATGATACGATTATATATATACACACACTATCAGGAAATGCTCAATCTGAATTATCTCAAGGAATCCATCTGATGGATCGGATGAAGAAAAGTTCCATCATGCATAGTAAACAGTTATAGTGGAATCGAAAAAATTGAACTTACAGCACCAGCCAATCTCCAATCAAGCTCAGAAGGACGAGATTTTGAAGCCGGCTTTTCGAATGGTTTACCGCCATTATATCCTTTCGTATACAATCGACCTCGTAGCATTCGAAGTTCAGAATCGTCTAGATCAGCGAGATGATTGATTTTAAGTTTATAATGAAGATTACGACGATTATGTGATTGAACGAAGCGATGATTAAATCGGAAATACGTTTTACGCAATTCTTCTTGCGTTTGATTGTCATACTGTTTGTTATGATCTTTCTTGAATATGGTAAACGTCTGGTCTACCATTGATTCACGATCCCGTTCATTGGACATAAATTCAGCCATCGGATTGTGTAGATGGGCTATCTTACCGGCACCAGGACCCGGATAACCGGAACACGTTATATTTTGGATAACATCGAAAACCGTTTCATTCACCTGATTTCGGACATAATTTTTGTATGATACTTCATACTTATCATAATGTGAACCGAACAGAGAATTAAAACCTTCCATAACATAATGAACCGGAATAGGATTACCAGACGAATCACGAGTCAACCAGAATCGATACTTATTTGTCTTCTCTTCCACCACATTAACCAATTTCCATAGTTCACAATTTTTGTCACCTCGTTCTTCGGTACCATACATGGGACACTTTTCCTTGGCAACATAAGTGAATCCCGTTAAATCAGGTAATGCTGATTGTGGCTGGACAGGAGCAATATCACTACCATTAGCTTGGAAACATTTTCGTACAGGTAAACCTGCCGAATCAACAGCATACACAATCTTATAACTGATACCGATAACATCATCATTACGATCATCTTGATCACCACGCTGAACGGTCAACACAAGATCACCATAATAATCGATACGCGATCGATTGTTTGGCAAATCATAATATGCTGTGAAAGGTTCACGAATTTCAACATAAGGCAATACTAGGACACCTTCAAGTGAATATACATCACCAAAATCGATTGGATTGGATGATGATTGTCCAGCATTGGCAGCGAGCATCCATAGTGATGCCAATATTAAGGTTAGACTTAGCTTGTCTAACATGGTCATGATTGAATATAATTAATTGATTGATACAAATTAATCAGAACTTTTCATCCACAGAGAGGCCAAAACACAGTTCACAATGGCGAAGAAAAGAGAGACAGAAAAAAAGAGTCAAGTGATGATGATACACAAAACGTAAAATGAAAGTGATCAAGAGGAAGAGAAAAGCTGCTTGAAGAAGATAATAACTTCACTTCACGCCTCTTGATCATTTCTACTAGATATTGACTACTGATCAGTACATCATATCAATCAACTAGTATTGGTCTATCATCTAATCAACATAGACATGTATACTAATCATCATACACCTTTGCCCTTGTTGCTATCGGATGAGCTGTTTGTTAATTGTCATTGTGGTATGTCTATTTTTCAGTGTATAACAGTAAAAATGATACAAAAAGAAGGGAAAGAAAAAGATAAAATGATTAACTCAAATGTTTGCCCATGCTGCTTCAAAGTCTCTCAACTATTTTTTCTATCACCAAAAAATACTTTTTCAACAGAATTTATTGGAGGAAAAAGCAAAAAAATTTTGTCTTCTCTGTGCATTACTCAAAATTATAGTGATTCTGATCAATAAAATTTATTACTGACGATTTGAGACACCTAAAATTGGGAAAAAAACTTCAATTATCAGTTCGTTCTCAGCATTCTCTATTGTTTCTGATCAATATATTGTTTTTATCCATGAAGATTCAAAAAGCGAAAAGGATGCAAAAACTCTGGAAGTTTTCTCTTCTGTTCTTGGGAAATGAGATGATATAAATCATCATCAAAAGTACTTTGGAACTTTGAATACTTTTATCACTCTTTATCTCAAGTACAATTGCTCTTGAATGTATAGTATATCTTGCTTATTTCGACAACAAAATCATCCAATTTTTCTTTTTACTCATAACAACTTATTTGGTGTACAATTTTCTTGGGAAATAATCTCTCAAAGAAAAGTGATGGGCAACACACTTTGGCGTTCCCTTTACGAAACATTATTAATTGGCTCATGATTAAAAACAAAGAATCACCCATTTTCCATCACAAAATAACGCCTGTAAATACCTTGAAATTCTAAATCTCAAAACATAAAAAGGAGAAGCAATTATTCAGACATACACATTGATTTCATTTGACGTCTCTTAAATTTTGTCCCTCTCAATTCGTAATCAACTTTCAAATGTACATGTACATAGTTATGTGAGTATATGTTACACCTATCGGAACCTTGATATATGAGCTCCTATTTCATCAACATTGGTTAAGAGACATGGACATGGACAACGACGATCATGACGATGGAAATGATATCTTTTACTTTTACTTTCTCTCTCTTTCTCATACTTTTTAATGATCAATCTTCTATTGGTGGAACTTTTTTGGACAAAGATCATGAGGAAGTTTCAAGAGCGTGTATACATGAATTCACGATATGTGTGTGTGTGTACATATTCAACTAGTTAATCGAGTCTATGATCAAGTTACTCGGAAGATTAACTTGTGGCTGCTGGAATAGATTTTGTCTCGAGAAGAAAAAAAAAGAAAGATGAAGGTAATCCAACCAAGGAATTCAAGGCTGGTAAAGATGTAAGCATTTTATGTGAGTATATTATAAACACTTTGTGGCTATGAAAGAGCTCTCTTTTTGTATTTTATTCTCAAGTCAAATCAATTTGAGCTGTGATTGCCATCATCAGAAGAAAAGAGAGAGAGAGAGAAAAATATTAGTATCAAAAAATTTTTGATTACAGCCAACATTGACTAACTCTCACACACATACACACACTCATGATGATGATCTATTGACTTGGAACCTTCGAATATTAAAGAACCTTCAGTATTGCTTCAGTATTTTTTCTTACTTCCCTTCTCTCTCTCTCTCTCTTCATTTTGAATTTTTAGCGATAAAATTCTACTACATATCGTTTCATGAACCGAAGGCAGGCCAAGGAATGGGCAAAGTCAAGATCAAATGACCAAGCGAAGGCGTTTGTTCAAATTTACACACACACTCTCTCACACACACAACGTTTCTTGGTCGTAAATACTAAGAATATCGAATTAGATGGACCATTCGAATATTAGTGATGGAGGAAGGAGAGGAAGAGAGAGAGAGAGAGAGAGAGAGAGAGAGAGAGAGAGAGAGAGAGAAAGAGAGAGAGAGAGAGAGAGAGAGTAAGAGGGGGAGAGAGAAGCTAAAATTTGGTGGTTTCAAGTTAGCCCAGTGAACACATGATTTGGATTTTGGTTAGCAGTAGCAGTAGCAGTAGCAGTAGAAGAAGAAGAAGAAAAGAAGCGTGCTTGTCACACTTGTGTGTGTGTGTATGTGAGGAAGTTACGGTTCTTGTTTAAAGGTCGTTTATCACTTGATGGACGTTCAAAATTGCTTCATGATTGAGCGTTAAAATGAGCACTCATTGATCATATGACCAAAGATCTTCACATTTCCTTACTTGCAGTGAAATTGTTTTTGGTATATCCGTTCGTAAAGTCCTTCGCTTTTGCTGCATCTCAAATTGCTCCAGTATACAAAGCATCACTCACGGACAAAGGCAAGAGAGAGAGAGAGAGAGAGAATACATCTATGGACATTATCATGCATTCACCAGATGGATCAATCTATTTTGAGTTTTTCGAAAATTTGAGAATAAATTTTGATCACCATTAGTACGAAAAACTTTTTGTGTTTCCCATGAGCTCTTCTCATGACCATAAGCTGACTATGTCTGATGATAATCGCTATTTAAGTGAGAGTATTTGCATATCTAGTACAGTAGCTCTCAAGCACACACATATGCACATCGTGTTGCTGTATACTGAATGATGGAAGCTTATTAAACATGCATCACGATATTGGCACGATATTGGATTGGAGTGATGGGTGATCTATCGGGCTGATACATGATAGTATAGTGAAAAGAAAGTGAAATATAAATCTTGGTTTTTCGAAAGAAAGAGAGAGAGAGAGAGAAAGAGAGACTTGAACTATATACTCGAATATGATGTAGATAAAAGCCGGTCTGATGTCCGTTTCACAGCATCTCACAGCATGAGATGTTTCGTTTGACGGTAAAAATTTTCTTGATTACTATCATGGTTAGTAGTTAAGTTAACCAAGCTATAAGTGTTCAAAAAATGATAATTCCGGTTTGATGACACTTTCACGTTCCAACGATTTTCGCGTGTACATGACTGTATATATATATATATATGTATGTATGTAGTGTGCCGGGTTACGCTTTTACTTGTGTGTATGATACGCTTTTGCTAGCAGGAACATACATTCCATGAAAAGCATTGCTTTCTTGGCCTACTTGCTGGGTACTGTTGTTGTTATTGATGATGATGTAGTTGTTGAGTGAAATCATTTTGATTGTCATTTGATAAAAGAAGATGTGTATGTGTAAGAGGAAATTTTGCTCGAAAAATGAAGATTGAAAAGAAAAGAGAAAGCGAATACAATAGAGGTTTGTTACGAAATTTTTACATGATAAAGTGTTTGATTGCTCGATAAAACCATTGATTAGCGGTATTCATTTGATCATTTTCCAGTAAAAACAAAGAGACTTAAAATCTATTAATTTACCAATATCCGAAATTAAAGTTAAAGTTTGATGTGCTCACAAAAGATTTCTTTGCTTTCAGAATGGAAGAAAATACCAAACTTCCCACAATCATGAGATGAATGATTTACTCACGATTCCAGATATATCAGATATCAGATTTCGAATTTCAAATTTTGAATGGTCAGAGATGGAGAAAGGAAAAGAGAGTAAAGATCAACTCACTGATAATGTGTCGCTAACCAACACGCTCGATGATCAGAAGCCCATTTAAAAAGTATTCAGAGTGAGAAAAGTAAGTGAAAAGAGAGAGAGAGAAAGAAACACATTCAAGTAGGAATTGTTTGATTGTTATTGAGAATTCTGCTCTTTTTTTTCTCTCTCTCGCTTTTTAGCTCATATCTTCAGCCATGGATATGATCACCTTCCTCAAGAGAGAGAGAGAGAGAGAGAGAGAGAGAGAGAGAGAGAGAGATAAAAGCATTCAAAAAATGTCTTCACATTATAAACAGGTATGTATACAGGTATGTGTGTAGGATGACAACACACTTGTGAACATGTAGCGTGGTTTTTCCATTCTTGTATCTCTCTCTCTCTCTTTAATTCAAAAGAGTGAATAATGATGAAAGTGACCAAAATTTATCGATGCGAGGCCAGTTTGTGAAATGCTTAATAAGGGCCAACAAGTTAACTATGTGTGTGTGTGAGATCGTATATCATCAATATTCGATTCCACTTAGCCGAGCATACTTAGCGTTTATCATCATCATGAGCTTTGGGAGAAAGGTCAACATAGTTACTGGTTCCTATGAACCAGGTACCCGTTGGAAGATTATAATTCAAATCATTTGCACTTTTTAGAGGTATCAAATATTGGAACCAAAAAACAAAATAGTATCGTTTCTGGTAAAGCATATCAATAGATGATGGAATGGTGTTGGAATATTACATACACTTTTACCCTGCAATCAATGTAGAAAATTTCAATCTTGAAAGTGGACATAATTTTTTGACTTAATTTGACTAGATTCTCATGATCAGAATGGGTTTTTCCCAATTTTCAGCCAAAATTTCAAGTTGGAAAAGTTTTCCCATTGCTCATGGAATATGAAGGATGACAGGTGCAGTGGATTAGTATCAAATTATCTGTTCGTTAACTATTAAGTGTTTTAGTCGGGCAAGAGAATTAACAATCGTTCTCTCCATGAGAATGCGACAGAAAAAAAATGAATCCATCAACAGGATTAAAAAAATAAGAAAAATATCGTTTGTATGTGCATTTTTGTATGTGAGTGAGTGTGTGTGTTGTGTGCATAAAACCGATTCGAACCATGTCAGGTCGATGATATTAGCAAAATAATCCGATAAATATTGAGATTCAAGGATTCCAATCGGATTTAGGACAAGGAAAGTTTATCTGGTTGATCAGAATCATTCTTCTATAAACACATACACACTCTCTCTCTCTCTCTCTCTTTCTCTTTGAATGCACTTCATGAGACCAATGATAGAGGAATTAAACCATAGAATATGAAACTGATAAATATCGGCTTTAGAACTACCTCATTTCACTGTCTCTCTCTCCTCACTTCACCCCACCTTACCCCACCATTGAGGTTGATATTTGGAATATTTGCAGGTAAGGAATTAGCGAATCACACACCTGAATCTTCCAAGGACTGTATATCAGATCATCATCACCGCCACATCTACACACACACTTGGTAGCAAGAGTTCAATTATCATGAGAGAAAATCTTGCTTATCAAAGCGAAATGCGAATTGGTATAAGCTTGAAGGCGGTATTATATCAACTATCCAGCATACATACACAGTAGCGAAAGTGCTTAAATGAATGATCAGTAGAAGAAGAAGAAGAAGAAAAAAAAGAGAAGGAAAATGAAGAGATAATGGCTGGAGCGAGATCAGGAGATGATCTCGATGATGATAAGTCGATTCTTTTGCTGGATCGTGGTAATAAAATCAAATGTGTTGTTGAAAGAGAGAGAAAGAGGTAAGGAAAGGTAAGTGATCAGCAACATGAAGATAATTGTGAGTGTGTAGGTTTCGCTGAACACTGAATAGAATCGGAATCGAAGAGAGATAGATTGTCAACACATACCTGCACACTCACACACATAACGGTACTATCTGATAGGCTTGGGTTCAATTGTGCTGCTCACTTAATAGAGCTAATATCGATGCGAGAAAGAAAGAAAGAAAGAAAGGAAGAGAGAGAGAGAGCAGAAAAAAGAACCAATGAACTGATAAACGTTTTCCAAACGGCCATTCCGATAGTAATACTTTGAACATGATCATCATTATCGTGTACATGTATGTACATGAGGTAGAGGTAGAGAAAGGTAGAGAGGTAGAGATAAAAGAGAAAATAGGACCTTAATTTGAGGATAATTTGAAATCAATTTATCGATTCCGGTCAGCAATAAAGAGAGAGAGAGAGAGAGAGAGAGAGAGAGAGAGAGAGAGAGAGAGAGAGAGAGAGAGAGAGAGAGAGAGAGAGAGAGAGAGAGA
>QZCP01000260.1:35000-63740 GCA_003956705.1 Brevipalpus yothersi | reverse complement strand
TATATATAATCATGCATATATTTATCTAAATTATATCTAAATTCTCAGCCAAAGATTTTTCCTTTTGTATAAGCTTGTAATTATTGAATCATTATTTTTGTTTCAGTCGATGTCTTCAAAATGTAGCCAATTCTTCCTGATGAGAGATCCTGAACGAAATCGATAGAGTTTCCACTTTGGTAACGAGTGAAGTGGTCAGCAACTAGCTGCTATGAAAGATTTACTTTACAACTAATCAGTAGTAAGATAAATTCGAGACACTACGTCAAGTCTGGATCTTCGAGATGATTGTTTTCCTGGTATTTTTGTCCTTGTTTTCCGCAACTTTTGCTTGTGGTTAGTGAATTTTTTTACAGTCTAGATGTTAAATAACCTATATTAACCTATCTGTGATTTCATTTGAAAAAAAACTAAAATTTTATGTTTTGTATTCCAATTTAGAGTGTGGAATCCCGAAAGAAGGCGATTCTCCTCACCCATGGCTAGTTCGTTTGGCGTAAGTCTTGATTGATGGTCATCATTAACATACAAATATTCAAAACATATATCATTTATCATTTTTCACCAGTTATGACTACACCGAAACAAGAGAGGAAAGTACATGGCTACTCAGAAAAGTGATTAAAAGCGAGAAGAAACGTATTGTCTGTGGTGGAGTCATTTTGGATGAGTCACACATTCTGACCACCGATCGATGTCGATCAGTTTATGGAGCTTCAGATGAAGCTTATACACTGTACGTTGGCTCTAATCCAGTGAAACAGATCAACATTGGAAAACCAGAATTCCACAGTAAAGTGTATAACATGATCATGCGATTAGATCGACCATTGGAATTCTGCGAAGATGTTAAGCCAATTTGTCTTTCCAACAAGAACTATGAACCCAAAATTGGATCCGTTCTAACAATTGCAGGTTGGGACACTGATGGTGAACACGGTCAACCTCTCATAAAATCTGTTCCAACATTCATGAATTTCACCTTGAAGGGTAATAATATTGTGTCTTCCAATGTGATAACAATTGATACTGAACTTTTTCCCTGATGTAGCCAGCAGAACTCGATACCGTGATGGAAATATTGTCGTTGACAAGGCAGGAGATGTTGGCTGCTCAGGCTATGAAGGAGGACCGATGATGTATGAAAATGAAGGGAAATGGTTCCTGTATGCATCAACTTTCCAAATTGGTGAATGTGATGAACGAAAACGCTTGAGTACTGCAGCCACAAAGGTCAAAGATCGTCGCCAAATGATTGAGCATTTAACCAAGTCTTGCTTCCTTCTGTAACAACCTTGAATCTTTCATCCCAAATTGAAACGTCCTGACTCAATTCTCTTAATATGAGACGAATTTTTTCATGATGAATAATTCGTTTGAACTGATCACTTATTGAAGTAGTAAAATTTCTCTGAAGATTGGATGAATTTCCAATCCCTATCATCCTCCATTGATGGAGGACAATTAGTCCACTCTGTGTTTTTTCCGAAAGTATCATCTTACACTATCGATTGCATAGAAGTACCAACTGATTTGAATTTACATGTATGTATATACACACATATATATACATGTATATGTATATTCACTCCTTATACTTAGAGATGAGACAGATGAGTCTTTTGGAAATTTTTTGTACATCAAGTAGCTGATTTCGTTCCATGAGACCAACAGAAAATTCTGTACGTTATAGTTAGGTCCCTAATTCATTGAAGCTAATCAGTATAATAGAGGCAGTTCTTTGTTGGAGGCTTGATGGATTGGTAGATTCGCCGAATGCTAGATCGAATCATTTCACGATAAAATTGATAAATTTTGGGATCATTTTCCTCAGTTTACTCCAGCTTCCTAATTTTTTTATTAGGATCTCAGTTTTCCCTCTCCAAATTGGAAAAATTTAATTCAATTTTCGTTTTGAAAAAATAATGTGAATACAAATTAGTAATGCACCGGTTATTGTTTATCGTTTAGGCCTCTATACATCAGGATATGAGGCCATAGCACAAATTCCATAGATATTTCCTACTCTTGCCATACAAATATATTCAAATTCATCTCACTTAACATTCCTTTATTTCTTTTCATTTGCAAATGATCTTTGAAAATCTTCTCTCAAGACCTAAACTCTGAGGCTGTTTTGTAACTGTGTGATCTCCTCAAAAAAATTATTTTTCGATGAAAACGGAGAGCTTCCGAATGAGAGAAGACCTTGATGGCCTTAGAGTAGATGTTTTGTAATTAGCTTCGTTGGAACACTCGATCGATCGAATTTTCGCTAATTCAAATGGTTCCCATTTGCACTCAATCATGAATTTTAGATTATATAATAGATTATCGTACAAATCGATAATTTTTTCCTGCTATGATATTGATATTAATATCAGAGAATCGATGAGATTGAGAGAAAATTTTTCATTGAAATGAAAGCTTTTTTCACAAAAAATATCTCCAACCATGCCCAAGAGTACACAGTATTGAGTGCTCGAGATCAATTTCTAGACTAGTTAAAGTGTAAAGTTCAAACTTTTATTTATTGATTGATTATTATTAATTGTTTAATTATTAAACGTTGAGGTTTTGAAAACATCAAAATTCAAGGAGATGAGAAGAAATAACACTCATCGAGAGAAATTAGATGAAATTCACATTCCGAGATACATATAAACGTTAAACTACATAAAACTTATGTACATGAGCCGATATTGATTGATGTAGGTTCCGTTCCCGAAACCTTTTCTATTTTACCTTATGCTACCTCATTGGATATTCCTTGGTAGATCAATTCTCTTAACCTACAATAAGGCAACAAACAGCAATACTTTGCAGTGAGAAAATATTCCTCCATCCATCACCATGTACATTTATTCACCAACAGCAGAGGAAGAGGTGCATACAATTTGATTATGGTATCTCGTATCGCATAGAGTACGATCACCTAAATGGTGACACAGTTACTCTTGATGTTCAGTAACTATCCAATATACAGATGTTGATGTCTTACAGTCATTTGAGTTGTTGGTGTAATCAAGCAATTACCACAATGGTGAACAGAGTATTGTCCTCTCTCTTTCCACTCCTTTATGAATTCATGTGTTTGTGTGTGAGTGTGTGTGTGTATGGATAGTAACTTTCTCTACTCGGAAAAACTAATCATGTCTACCTAATTTGCACTCTCTTTTCAGTGCAAAGAGCCATTTCTTGAGAGATGACGTGGGATTTCCAACATGAAAACTGTTAGCCATCTTGATTAGCTAACAATCTAGTCTTTTTATCTATTTGTAAAACTTCTGGATAACCGGAAAATTTCGACCAAATTCGATGTGAAGCTGATTTATGGCGGTCAATTGGGTGGAGTAGTTCGAC
Source organism: Brevipalpus yothersi (assembly GCA_003956705.1). NCBI lineage: Eukaryota > Metazoa > Arthropoda > Arachnida > Trombidiformes > Tenuipalpidae > Brevipalpus > Brevipalpus yothersi. The sequence continues at coordinate 60,377 of QZCP01000260.1, read as the reverse complement.
AAACAACTACATGTTGTTGGCTCAGAATTCTATTCAGTTTTGAAGAGTTGATCACAATGCGAGTGCAAATCAGCCCATTCGTCAGAGCCACTGCTCTGGTTCGAGATGAAAACGATACATGGGATGTTTGGGACCAAGATAAACACCAAAATCGGAAAATAGTGTAGTAGAGACTTTTACTGGAGATGATAGTCATGAAATTTTATGCCCGAAGTTTGCTCATCAAGTGAAGCTACCAGAGGTGGGCAAAAATATGAATGACTACGGTGAAATACTTAATAAGACCTGTGAACCTAGTGAATCACTTATTGGAATTACGGCAGAAATTGTAAATATGGTGAAACCCTTGGAAAATAACCAGTTCTGCTAAGGAAACTCTAGAGATTATAAGTGTCAGTGATGATGACTTACCAATGGGTACGATCAACATAATTCATAGAATGAATAACCGTGGACTTACGACACTTGGTCCAACCCCTGATAAAATAAGGAAATGCTTATTTCCTGATCTCTCAAAATGGTCTCACTATCACGAACTGTCTGGGAAACGGGTGATTTTGTTTCGACTTGCAATAGCAATGATCTTGCTGATGGTAATCTTTCTTTGTTATAATCATTGCTGGAGTAAAAGACTCAAGATATTCACAGAGTAACGATATTACTGTGTATTAAATGTTCTCGGAATACTAGTTTAGTGTCTCCAAGTGAAAGGAAAAAAATTAAAACATAGTTCAGTTGTTGTGAAAATGACAATACTTTCACGAGGTTATGGACACCAGAGTCACTCTGACAAGTACGGTGAACCCAAAGATGATGACTAATATTGTATTTCAGATTATGCAGCGGCTCAATACTTTGACACCCTGGTGGGAAAGTTTCTATTATCTTCGACGACATGTTTTCCTACCTGATGAAGTTGATGGAGGTCTGGAGGTCAACCAATTTCTCTACGAAAAGTGCTCACGAAATATAATACTTGAAGTGAATGGCCAATCAGTTGTGGCAATCACAAAGAATAGAGCTATGGAGATGATGATCAATCCATGTCTCATTACGATGATCAGAAGAGGTCGTCCAATAATGCCCCTCAATCTCGATGATTTCATTCGGAAGTATGATCACAACAGACAGAGTCCAGAAGTTTCACCAGTGATCAATGCCATTATTGTTGGGAAAAAAAGTGCAAATTTGCCTCAAGACCAGGTGGATATAGAGATGAATTTTGTCAATGAACTTGAACATCGACAAGAGATAGTCCAAGATAACGGAGATCTGATAGCATTTGTGGTCCCTGGAGACAATCCAGATCTATATGAACCACCCGAGATACATCCACAATAGATGTTAGAACTTTCATGCTCTACCTTAGTGTTTTTGATGTCTTCGTCTTTGTTTTTCAAAATGTAATAGTGTTTAAGGTTTGAAATGTTCTATAGTTCTATGTATACCATATATGTCATATCGTACTATGTATAACTATCTAGTGTCATACTGAGGAAGTTCAGAGCTCTTCCCCTCAGAAGGGGGGTAGTGCAAGCCAGTATCTGGTCCACGAAGGAATAGGAGCATGTTATTTCTCTCTCTCACTGTTCCTCTATGACTATCGATTTGTCTCTCTTTATTGATTTTTCTTGTTAGTTATAATGTCAGTGTGTATTTCATTGGCTGGACGTCCAGTCTGAAACTTAGTCAAATAGCCTTGATTCCTAAACGAGAATTGATATTGTCTGACTCGTGTAGAGCTTCTACAATGCATTTTGCTCTCTTTCTAAGGAGGAGAAGATAGTAGAAAAGAATACAATGTAACTATGTAGGAATGAAAAATCATTAAGCTGCTAGTCTTCAGAGAGTGAAGTTCGAATATTGTATATTTTCTTTCCGTTATGCAACAAAATCCGTTGCAATAGTGATCTGTAGATAATGCACTCTTAGAATATATAATTTTTATTGGAATCGGACATGGGCCAAAAATGCCCCTTTTCTGGACATGTCCTTTTTTGAGTAGTTTTTGTAATTTATATCGAATTTGCTTTACCCAATAACATAGTTATGGATTTTCAACCAGAGCCTGGTGGCGAGGGAACATTTCCCCTGACTACTACTACTACTACTGCATCCGAGGAGAAGGACATAATTATATGTAAGTTGATATGATAATTGCACCAGCAATTTTGTCATTTTTTATCATCCCACAGTGGATTCAAGCAAAACAAAAGAAGATCAGGCTCTCGAGAGATATCGTGCCAATTTGAAGTTATTCAGAAAAAGTAGGTATGAAATATTCAAATACGAGAGATATCATCCGATCGGGAAAATGAGAATGGCCAGAGAGACGAATGAGACTAACTCTGGAGCTGTTGAATGGCCAAGACGATATGAAATTCCAATCAAAAGTCACAGACAAGAGCAAAACCAATACCCAAGTGTGATAAGTGAAATGGAAAGATTTTCTAGGGATCCCAGATTCAATAAAAATCATGAGAGAAACAGTGTATACGATCAGCAACCACCAAAAAATCAGACATTTCAGCATCCGAGCTCCATCAGCTCGATCAGACAATTTCGTCAAGGAAAGTCTGATCGCAATGGTTCATCTCCACAAGTGCCCAGCTTTTCCAACTGGTACTATCCAAGAAATCACGTTCTAAGGGACTCTACAGCAACAGTCAATGGTATAGCGAAATATTTTTCCCAAATTATTGATGATAAAGGAGAAACTGGATCACCTAGCATGGATTCCAACACTGATCAGTACAATGTTCCGTCCAACAGTATGTTCGATGGAATTAAACTGAGAGAGGATGATATATGGTATGTTGGACAAACTTTGCTTCCAATAATTTCTCTCTTCAAGTCAAGTTGTTTGAGATCTAGTCAAGAAATACCATCGCTTAATCGAGGGATCGATTGTCCTTCCTCGTCATACAATATACAATGATTGAATGATCTGATCTATCAAGCTCCAATGCTAAGCTCGAATCGAGGCCAATACATCAACAACAATCCTACCCTAACCAAATTGAATCCATAAATGAAATTCATTTTCTTACGTGGAGGAACTAGAATTAAATTCCCTTTGATGCTCCCATATTTCTGTTTAACTTATGAATAAATACTGAGTAAATCTACAAAGAGAGAAAATTTTTATCGATGGGAATTGCTACATCATGCTTTGATCGATCTCGTAAGATACATCCTGAACATCCGATTCCATCTCACACTACTCACTCGATCATATATCTCTCTGTTCTTCCTGGGACTGCTATACATACAATGTATAACGATTTGATCGATCTCGTAAGATATATCCTGAATAATATATCCCATCTTAGTTTTAAGATTCCCTCGATTTTGTTACTACATGATGACATCTTATACTCTATCTGATTGGCTCTTACTTCAGAAAACTCGACAGAATTTGTTTTCTTATTGAGTGCCCAGGATTTGATCAAATTTGAAAGCTAAATCAGACACATGATCAACATTTTTTGTCTCATCATCTCATTGTCCCAGAAGTAGACTGTTTCATTGAGGAATGTCTTCGAGATTTATCTGAGGCATGATTTTACTTGTCTTTTCTATTAATTTGTACGAATAATTTGATGTAACACACTGTAAAACTCTGTTTCCACGAATATTTTCAGGTCAATGAGGTGATGCACTATTGAGGCTGTATAAAGTAGCTGTGAAAATATTCGAAATTGATGGCATTTGTTTACTTCCTGTACGGTTGAACTACTACAATGCAAATACATATGTATATTCACTGAGAGAAAATGATCGGAAGTCACATTGGGATAACAATCAATGTGTATTCCAGGTTGTATATCAATATTGAGCTACATGAATGAGTCGAGATTGATTGATTCAGGTCACGTTCTTGATAATTTTACTTTGCTGTATAATGTTTTCTCTTTGAAGTAGCGTGAATTGAACTGGGTTCATTTCGTTTATGAACAAAAGGCAGGAAACAGAAGTTTCCCATGTAAAATGATCCAATCAAGGAGAGGAAGATAGACGAATCTCAGCAAAAAATTGGGTGATAGCTACCATTGCACAGAATATTACCAACTCGTTAGTGAAACTGTTGTTGTGAATATTTAATAACTAGTCGAGATGTCCATATTATACAGTCACTTGAGCTGGTTATACAATCGAGAAATGATTAGCTTTTCTGGTGCAAGGGGGAAGGAAACTGGTAGCTTCCTCCCCTCTACGAGCCACCAGCTCACTTGAGAGAGAGAGAGACACTAGAAAAGTTTTGTCTGAGTTTTGGGGTGTGAATCTCGAGCCATCAAACATTGATAGTCGCAACTTTTCGCTAATAACTTTGGAAACGATATTTCCCTAGTATCCTGTCTGAAGTTTGGTATACTCAGAAGATCAATTTTTCCCGTAGGAAATTGTAAGCTCCAGACATTGGAAGTAAATACTGATCTTCACCTTAACTTCCCAATTCATCCAACATATGCAGGGCTAAAAACCCATATCACTTATGTGCATGAGCCGATATTGATTGATGTAGGTTCCGTTCCCGAGGCCTTTTCTATTTTAATTGATCCTACCTCATTAGACAATCCTTGGTTGATCGATTCTGTCAACCTACAATGAGGCAACAAACAGCAATACTTTGCAGAGAGAAAATAGTCCTCTATCCATCACCATGTACATTTATTCGCCAACAGCAGAGGAAGAGGTGCATACAATTTGATTATGGTATCTCGTATCGCATAGAGTACGATCACCTAAATGGTGACACAGTTACTCTTGATGTTCAGTAACTATCCAATATGGAGATGTTGATGTCTTACAGTCATTTGAGTTGCTGGTGTAATCAAGCAATTACCACATTGGTGAACAGAGTATTGTCCTCTCTCTCTCCACTTCTTTATGAGCATTTTTTTCATCTTCATGGTTATCTCGTATTGCATAGAGAACGATCACTACTCACACAACTCTACTATCACTACAATTTGATGCTGCAGGATGTTGCAGGAACATGGATATTTAAATCTGCTTGGATCTATTTTATTCTCATTTCTCGCCGCTTCTTCATGAAGTTTTTTTCTCATCTCCATGCGTCTAGGTGTGTGGATAGTTACTTTCTCTACTCTGAAAAACTAATCATGTCTACCTAATTTCCACTCTCTTTTCAGTGCAACGAGCCATTCCTTAATCGATGACGTGGGATTTTTAATATGAAAACTGTAAGCTTCCTCGGGTGACTGTTAATCTGATCTGTTTATCTGTTCATGAAGCTTGAAATTTTTTGAGTAGATTTCTATCAGATTCAATTTTAAATTCTAACCGACATCTATTTAGTTATGGATTTCCAAACTCAGGTCAAGCGGAGAGAGAACACCGACTACTACTACTACATCCTATGAGGAGGACATGATTATACATAAATTGATATAATTTCGGGCCAAAAATTTTATTTTGTCCTCCGACAGTAGATTCAAGCAAAGCGAAAGAAGATGAGGCTCTTAGGAGATATCATGCGAATTTGAAGTCATTCAGAAAGAACAGATATGAGCTACCCAAAGACGAGAGATATCATCAGATCAGAAAACCGAGAATAGTCAGAATAGTCAGAGAGGTGAATGAGACTAGCTGTAGAGCTGTATAGGGGTCGGGACAATATGAAATTCCAATCGAAAGCCAAAGGAAGTGGGAAAATTGACACCCAAACATGGTCAAATTCCAGTTCCATAATGATACATGATAGAGAGTTCTCGAAATTATCTTTCGGAGTTCAGAAGATCCCATTGATTGGAAGAACTTGGTTCCGAGATGATATAAAAATTGACCTCCTGATCAACGTTTCAGGCATATCATATTTGATTTCATCTAAAAAATCTTCTATGACAATTGTGAACAATGATGATGCATATTCAGTGGGAAAGATTTCGCAGAATCCCAGTCATGCTGATTTTGAAAACATGGTTTGAATGGAGAGGAGGGAAGTATTTAATTTCTTCAAGTGTGGATTCTCATGGGTGATCTGTTGAACAGAACTATCTCATATTTTCGACTTCAATTCATTTTTTTGCATATCGTATTATTGCTCCAGTAGGTAATTATCACTACTAGAATCACTCGAGATATACCAGGGAACGACAGTCGTAGAGATACCAATCCATGATTATCTTTCTCTTCTCTGTCCATATGCACAGATAATTAAATGTAAATTTTTTATCCCATACTTTTGGACAGATAATGGTTACCTCTTGATGCAGACGTTTGAGGCAAAGAGAATAGGGATAGGAGGATGACCAGTTTCTTGCCCCTCAACCAGAGGAGTGGAAAAGAGAGAGAAAGTGAGAGAAAGTGAGAGAGCGATTCAACCTCTCCTGAGTGAGTAGGTTGCTTGCGGGGAAGAGAGAGTTACCAGTTTTCTACCCCTCTGCACCAGAAAATGTTAGAGAGAGAGAAAAAGAGGATGGATAAGCTGGACATAAGTTTCTAATGAAATGATAATGTATTGAAGTGACTCGATTTGCATCAATAAACTGGATGGATCAGCGATCCGATGTCGGAACGGAGTAGAGAGTACTCGCATCAGAGGCTAAACTCCAATTGTTGATGATTTTTCAATGACTCAATTAGTTCATTCAATCGAAGAATTTAACCTAACCTATCCTAACATAACATAACATGAGAGGGCATGGGCTCCGACCCGTTGTCACAACGCGACCTAACCAATGTCTGATGGCTCTGGTATTTGTAAGCACAGGCTCGGACCCAGTGTCATGACTCAACCTAACCTAATGCCTATTGTACGTACCGAGTGTATTCGGGGTGTATATGGCCATACCTCGAAAAAAATTCTTGGAAATTTTCCCAAGTCCGAATGTTAGCACCATCCTGCTATAGGAAATCCCATGTTAAATTGAATTTTTTTAGCTTTTTTTCCTGAACTCGGATTTTGATTTTCCTTGAAGAAAAATCAAATTTATCATGCATTCGATAAACGTTCAAAATTTGGATCGAATCGGAGGCCTGGTTCAGGAGATATCCGAAAACAAAAAACCAAAAAATCAAATTTCTACTCATTACACGATACTGAGTCTCCACTCCGTTCCGACAAATATTTTACCAATAATATTGCTTCATATTCAATTGGAAAGTTAACGATGAACCATGAAGTTGGTGAGAGATATTTGAAGAAATATATTTCTCATCTCATAAGCTCGATAACCTAGGGATTTCACCACAACAGAAGAATCTGAAATCAATCTTTCCGAACATTTCTAACAGTAACTTCTAATCCTCCATGAGAATCCAAAATAGGTACTGCTCTCGGAATTGAAAGCTCTTGCATATCCGTCATAATAGAATACATCATCTCCTTACATGCTCGATCCTCCAGATAATATAGTTCCTTTTGAATAACAGAGACACCAACTACTTGGAGAGTATTTACTGCTCTTGTTTTCCAACTTGTCTCGAGTTCCAAACTCTTATAAAATCAGAATGGGGGTGACGAGTCCACATTAGTTGCTTCTGGATGGACATGGATTGGAGAAAGATAGCTAGTGAACGTTTGAATTTTTAAATGGACAGGTGTAGTTTGCCTTGTCCTCCAGCGCATCATATAAAGGCTGCCAGAATGGGAAAAGTTTTATAATTTTTCGCAACATTGTTATTGAATAGTTTACTTCAAAATGATCAACTACTCTTGGTTCTTCCTACTGTTTTTTGGTGAGTAGCTTCAGCTTACATCAGAAAATCAGATTGTTGAGAAGATACGTATTGATCTGGATGCGCAGAATGCATTGTGAATGATTCTTATTGAATCGTAAAAAATGAAATCTTAATTCTAACTTCTTTCCTACTCCCAGTTCAAACAAAATTTCATGAAGCAGAGGGAATTGGTAAGCTGAAGTCTTGCTATCATTCTATGTTGATTATTGATTCTCCAATTTTATCTCAAAATGTTCCACTAGATGAAAGTTTCAAGATGAAGTTACCACTTTATAGTGGTGAGAGTCAGCCACCTCGAATTTTCGTTCATGTCTGGTAATGGACAGATATTCGGTTTTATAGAGGTGTCAGAATAACATCATTTTCATTCTAGGATTTCCAGAGCGGACACAGGAGAACATTCATGCATCGGTGTGAGGAAACAAGGAAACAAGATTTCAGTGCCAGAGTGGTGCGTTACAGTTGGAGGTGAAAAACGTGGACGAATAGCGATATATGCTCCTAAGCCAGCTGGTAGAGTCACTTCTTTCTCTCGAGCCTGTCCATATCAGAGATATGATCAGCAGTTTGATTTCTTCTACGAGAACGATGATTTGAGACAGATCATCGTTGATTCAAAAAAACGGAATCAGATTATTCTAGAGATACCAGGGCTTTCTCACAATTATATAGCATACATTTGGGGAGAAGGAGATATTTTCTCCCATATGGAATCTACCTCTATGCTTGTTTCGTGGAAACGTGGACCTAATGGAGAGTTCTTCTTCGTGCAAAAACTGATCGATAAGTCAATCAAACAGAAAGGATCTTTCGAAGCATTGAGAGAAGAAGACGAAGAAGCTCAAGCTGTTGTCTCTGTGAGTCAAGAGAGTAAGAATTTGATTTTTGAGGGCTTTTTCAAAGATCCTCCAAAGTATTCAGGAAAAGAATAACAAAGTATTTCTTTTCATCGGTGTCTGCCCAATCGATGTTGATTGCACTCGTGAAGTAAATTAATATCTACTTGTGATAAAATAGTTCACACATTGTGGGCATGGGGGATATTATTCATGCTCCAGTAGTCAGAAGTTCTTGCGTTCAATATCTCTCTCTTGATGTGTGAATATTTTAGTTAAAATAATTGGAGAAAATAGCTGTCAAGACTGGAAATCATGAACTAAAATATCTTCGATTATAGAATATAGAATTATAGATTATAAATATAGATTATAGAATATCTTCCCATAAATTGACATCTCTATCTAACATGGTAAGATTCCCTCATGAACTGGTGATCATGATGGTTCAGATTGGCTGTAATACATTTTTCTCTTCAGTTTGTACATATGCATTTCGATATATTGAGTCATTGATGGATAGCTGCTCATGACTGCGTTATATTGAGCACATTAGTGTAGGGTCAGATTCTCAGCAATAAATGATGATTATTATTATACTTTGATACATTACTTTCTTGATCAAATGGCTATCAAGATGGGAAGGAACAACGATGTTCCACAAATTTGGCTAAGAGAGCTGGAAGTTCCATAGGGGCAGCTAGGTTATCAGACGAGCATGATAGTTGTTGGTTTACAACCCTCATTCAACTCTATCGTTATGTCTTCATGAGTGAAGAGAAGATCAACTCAAAGTAGCTCTCGAGATTCAATTTTCTAGGTTTCTCACCAAGTTTTCCTTGAAAAAAATGTTTGGTTAACAATTTTTTCAGAGTAATTTCTGAGGACAAATATAAGAATGATATTTACAGTCATGATGGCTGGAGAGCACTTTTAATTATTTCTCCACAATTCATGTTTATTATCCACTAGAAGTATTGAACATACATGTATAACATTGTTTGTTAGCTCTAGAAATTGTCCTGGTTGTATATTCATCAGGTGTTCGAGCTTATTCCCTACTCAATCATGAGGAAACAGTGTTTTCCAGCACTTTTTAGAGAATCCACATCATGGATCTATAATTAAAAGCTCAAAAAATGCTCATGATGTCTGTTTTTCGATGATTTGAGAACTAAAGTCTCACATGAGTACCCACCATGGAAACTATTTATGCTTAGTTCATTACTGTATTTATGTTGTTCAGTATTCATGTTGACCAGTGAGCCTGAAATATTTTCCAGAGAGAGAGAGATCATACACCGACTATCCTATCCCTCAGTATCTGCTCACATCGAATGCTTCCAGGTCACAACATTAGAGGGCCACTGTTCATCAAAAGTTATCGAAACGTATCTTTTCTATTTCAAGGGAGAGAAGTGAGTGCTCAGTAAACATCAAAAGCTTAACAAGGTTAAATGAGCGTGGTTCACTCTGTTAGCCGCTCATTCTGTGATCTCTTTCAAGAGCTAGGACAGAATCAGGGATATCCAGCAGGTAGCAAAATAGGGTCTGCTATTCTAACTTGAACGCGGAATCTCCCAATTAAGTGCAAACACCTCAACTCTAAAGCTGCTGCTCTTTTTTTCGTAGCCTGTTGAATACCATACTGGTCCATCTTTATTGTCTCTTCTTCTTTCTTCTCCGAATTGACTCGGCTGCTTGACCTACAAAATTGGTTAGACTATTGGTGTATATGAAATCATCAAAAGTGTTGACAAAGGAAAACACCTTGAGCTGGTGTCAATCATTTCATATTATCAGTTTGAGTGTGGAAAGCACTGGAAAATGTTATGAGTAAATGGAAAGGGACTGTATCCACCCCAATCGTCATGAACTTGTTCTGTACTTATAGAAATTAGCGTCATAGATGGATATCTTGGTGAATACAGTGGTAGGAATCTTTGCCAATCTACAGAGGCTAATGAGATGAAGAGCATTTATCATTATCGGTAGAAAGGAGATGTTCAAAATTGGCCCATATAATTTTTTTATTGATCTTAACTAAACCTCTTGTGAGAATTCTGAATCTGAAGTCGAAAATCGAGTCCGCTCGATCGAACTCGAGATAGTGGAAGAGAAACCTGAGGATCAGAACTTTTTTCAAAAATTCTCAAAAACATGTTTTATAGCAAGGAGTTTCATGTAGAATTCAAAATCACTACTTAAAATGAAGTCTGATGATTCTCGAGACCTTCAGATAAGGAAAAAACAGTGTTGGAAAGTGATTTTTCCGCTCGATGACCATCAAAAAGTTTTGATAGCGGGGAAGTTAGAATATATTCAGATGTTCATTATTATTATACGTTTGATAAGGCTCTCAGAAGCAGGGGTTAGACTGTCGGAAAAAAAGTTATAGGCCAAAAACAATGAAAAATACAGTTTTTTGCCCATTCAGGCCTCTAGATACTGATGGCAGGAAAGTTTCAAGAAAATATGATGTATATCAACATGAGCTATCTGAAAATGCTATCAAAAGTACAGCTTAGGCTGTCGGAAGAAAAGTTACAGGCGACAAACTGAAAAACAGCCATATTGATCAGAAAATCCATTTTCTCTATGGTTTGGTTGAGATTTGAGTGGAACTTCTCTTACAATGATTCGAGATGAACTGTCTTGAGCCTTTTTCAAAACTCCTATTCTTGAAAAAGTTTCAGGTCGATGAAACTGAAGGTTTTTGCTCTAAAGTACTGCCATCTTCTCCTCGAATGGGGAGTATTTAAACCCATAGGATGCCAGTGCGCGTTATCGGTTGGAGCCGAGCCTTTCTATAAGGTGAGTCATCAGAATGTATGAAAGGTGTGTGCTAGGTGTGTAGTGCCACCTGTGCCAGGGCCCTCACATCTAGAGTTAGGGCTAGGAAAGCACTTAAACCTCTTTTTTGTTGCATGAGAGTTCAGGTAGTAGGCAAGTGAATGGAAATGAAGGGATCATTGTGTAAGGTGAGTGAAAGAATAGGTATCAGCTTGAATGAAAAAATCAGGGAACTCACTGTGATGTATTCAGGAGAAGAGACATAAAATAAGGGAAAGATTTTAATGCTCGATGGACTGAGAGATACGGATCCAATTGATAAGAATGATAGGCTCAGCGAAATGAAACTTGAGTTGAGAATTGATGCATATTCTATTTTTCTACATATCAGTCAAAGTATTTCAAGATGGTAGATGGTAACAAGGAAAAACAGAAGAAGACCTAACGCGTCTATAATGAGGATATGAAATCATACTTTTTGAATGTAATGAACTGTAATGTATCCGTTGGAGACAGAATCTGCTATGGATGTAGGACCAAGTATGATAACTGGAAACGAGACTCGAAATGCAGGCCAGAACCTTCCCAGCTACCACCAACACCACGCAGTCCTCCAACTTTGAACCAGCGTCCGTAGTCACCCCAGCCCAGTCCATCACGACAATTAAAACAACCTAGTCTGTCTAGGCAATCATCTAAGTCCAGCATAATGCCGAGATCATTTGATCGTAGCTCATCCAAACGAGTCTTTCAGGGAGCTGATACTACCTCCTCATCTCAGGGAGACTCTAGTGACTCTGATACGGAGCCATACTCTGAAAATTCACTTCCAGTAGCCAGTGGCGTGAATACAACAACAATAGAAGAGAGTAGGGATCAGAGCTCAAGTTCAACTCCATCAAGTGAATCATCATCAGATAATAATGATTCTGATTGGAATGAGAGTGAGCCGCCGAAGAATTCTGATGAAAATTCAGATGAAAGTGAGGATGAAGATGGGAACTCACCGCTGCTGGATGAGAGAACGAAGAAGACCAGCAGCAGCCATAGTATGTGTATCTTTGGATGCTCACCAGTGAGAGCCCTGACAAGAGTTCCAAAGAGCAAGAGAATGCATGCAATGGTCTAATGGAGAGTTTTCATACCTGATGGCTCTCGTTGCTGTCACAGTCATCTGTCCCAGGAATGCGAGACGTTCGGTCTGAGAGATGATCTTTTGACTCTATCTGAGCTCGAGAAGGCTATCACTCTGATCTTGACTTGGACAACTGAACATGGAAGGAAGCAATTCCCAGCTTTGATTTCTTCCAATGACAAGGTATTGGAGCATCTTACATCTCTGAACTCTGAGAAGCTTTCTGATCTACGATCAAATCTTGATCAGCATCTCCACAAATATCTTGGTCCATATCTCCTCTACCTCAGAACGGGACTTGCGATCAGAATGGTTGCATTCATCTTTGGCCTGAAGAAGAGTGCACTGTGCCATAACATGAAGCACATAAGAAAACAGCTCAAGCCATTCGTCAGATAAAACTTAGGCCCCACATCCATAACTCGAGAGGTAGCTAGAGAACATCTCTTTCAGATCCCAAGAGCCCTTTTCCCTTCTCAAAACGATGAGAGTCTGCAAGCGATCTATGATGGAACATACATCTACACAGAGAAAAGCAGCAACATTGAGTTTCAAAGAAATACTCTTTCTGCTCACAAGAAAAGATCTCTCTATAAGCCAATGATTGGTGTTCTCCCTGATGGTTATATTCTCGATATAACTCCAAGCTTCCCAGCAAACACGAACCACGCTACAATCTTACGAAACATTGCAGAACATAGGCAAGGATTCAGGGACTTTTTCAGGGAAGGTGACTGCTTCATATTGGACCCAGGATTCCGAGATGTTGCAGAAAATCTCAGACAGAGTAGATTCGAGGTGCACCATCCACCTCTTGCACGGAGGAATCAAAATAATCCTCAGGCCACGCTCCAGCTGACAGCTCAAGAGGCTAATGACTCTCGGATATGCACGAAAATCAGACCTCCTGTTGAGCAAGTAAATGGACAGATCAAAGAGAAATTTCGTATTTTTGATCATGTCATCGATAATAAATACCTTCATAACTCCAAAAAAGATTTGAGAATAGTCAGTGCCCTGATTAATAAGTATCATCCACGCTTCTTATTAGATCCTGGGAATGAGCCCCGCATCATAGAGAGAATGGGCCAGCGGAAGAATATTGAGGATAAACTAGGCAAGATGATAGACCACCATGGCATTAGTCTCACGAGAGCTAACTGGATGGCCCATGACCCAGCAATCAGACATGTAGATCCATTCAGCTACGACGAGCTTTATATGATATCTTGTGGAACATATGGTCCAAATTGGATCAATAGCTACAAAACAGAGTGTAGAAAAAAGGGCTTGCATTCTAGCGCGAGTATTATGATAAGAGAAAGTATTTTTTGTTCACCACGTTCTCTATTCTATAGCTCAAGCTGCACCAAGAGCCATTAGAGTTTCTCCAGGCTTTTGCTGCCTTTGGCATTGAAGTTGATGCCCCTTATCTTCTCAGAGCAAAACTCCCTCCAAGATACCATAAAAACAAGACTCATCAAGTTTTTGTCCTGATTGATCTTGACAAAGAAGGGACAGACAGAGCGGTGGACTGGTATTGCAAGTGCTTGTCTGGTTGAAGAACTATAAGTCTTTGCCTGCATGCACTGTGCTTTCTATCAATCGTCGGGAGTGGTTTCGAAACCCCGCTCCAGCGGTATCTCTCGATAGCACTTTCACTCAGGGCGGCGTGGTTGAGGATGAAGATTATGACCTAGAATGGTGAGTTTTTGATGCTATATGCGTTTCCTTTCTTCTCATCAACCATTCTATCGATTTTCTTTCAGAGTATCAAGAATCATATTTTCCCATTTTCCATGGACATTGATGTTTATCTCTACGTTCGAAACATAAGAGTGTTTTTCTCAAAATATTTATAAATTACTCTATTAATGTTGATCTTTTGTTACTTTTCCTAAAGAATCTCTCGAAATATTATACTCAAATCACTTCAACAATAATACCCAGTCAATAACAAGTCAGACCTGTCCTTCATTTCATTACTCAATACGAAAAACGCGGAAGACAAATGTAACGGTAGTTGAGCTATCACAACTTATCTTAGAAATTGCATCCATCATAAATTCATTCGGGTGATGATGACCCTATTCATCAAAGTCGATATATGAATTCTCCTCATTTCGTTGTACAAGTCAGCATTTTTTGGAAAATCTCCTCTTTTGACAGCAAAAGTTAAGCTCAAACTGAGTCAATGACTAACTTGGAGATTTTTCAATCCAGAATGATGCATTCCATGAGTTTATCCATCAGAATCTGCGATTCTGCGCAACTTTTTCAGCAAACTTTGAATGCCAAAAAATTGGCAACCTATGACCTGGAGCACCTCAAAAATCATATTTTGGTGATCCATAGGCCATGTACTTTCAGAATATATAATTTTCATCGAAATCGGACATCGGCCAAAAAAGCCCCTTCTCCGGACATGTCCTTCACTTCATTTCTTTCCCTTCTTATCCTCATGGGACCTAGGATATAATGTATCCAAAAAATCCAGAGCGGGTATTGGTTTGTTACAATTTGGTGAATTCTACTTGTATTCTTCCAAAACTCAAATGGCGTTGATGAATCCCGAGTCTATATCGATGTTTCACACTAATTCACTCCAATCCTCACCAACAATAAGTTGATCAGGTGATCAAACTATAGTGAGCAACTGTAATAGGGAAATCAATGAATTCATGGGATTTACTTGACAATTATATCCGGAGGGAAGGCTCTGACATTCAGAGGCATATTCTCAGGTCTAGAGAGACTCGAAGAATGCTAATTTCTCAAGATCTTACCTCCAAAGCTACTCCATGTGTGCCATGGATTACTGCTAGGCCTTCATTCCTCTCCATCAATTGCTTCGGACAGATCAACCAAATTCATTGAATGTTGATTAGAGTGTTAGAAAAGAATAGTAGGAACACCATCATTGTTTTGACTATTATTTGATGTGGAGCCAGAAATATTGAAAAATTCCAATTTGATACATTGGAGATGAATGAGGAAACATTCGTATTCCCCCATTCCCCCATTCCCCCATAGAGTGGTCCACTTCTTTTGAGTATGATTGGTGAACGTTTCAGAAGTCATACAGATTAATGGGATATTTGATTGAGTTTTCGTTGTCATTCCGGATATGGAAGTGATTCATAAAAAGATTCATGCAAATGAGTCAGTTATACCCACCTCAACAGGCAAGCGATAAGTTCATTTTGGATGTCTTAATAGTCAAATGAAGGTCTTAATTCTATCCTAAGATCATCCCCACGAGGAGATTCATCAATCATCAGGTTCATCAATATTGAACTTCAGACTAGCTAGTGAATTTGCTCTCTGATTTCTATGCCAAAAATCTCCTCGATTCCCTGTCCAATAGAGCCCGCTCAGAGCTTGTTGGAATGATTCTGTTATAAAGCTAATTATCGCCTCAATTTGTTCTGGTAGCCCCTCCTCCTCTAAGAAGCTTATAAAGAAAAGATGTGTATGTGTACCGACTCATTCGTGATTATCCAGCGTGTGAAACTGTTTCCATCTGAATAGAATAGGGAGAGAAATTCTCAGTTTTTTCCACGTTACTCAAAAAGATGATTTTTCCTGTATTTTTCGAATCTCAACAACAAGAAAACAAGAAAACAAGAAAAATTTTGCCTTCGAGTGCAAAATTTTTGGATAATAGTGGAAGCTTCCCGATGTTCCTGTCTGAGCCATAAACACACCAATCTGTTTATAAAAAAGCTCCTGGAAACCATCGTTCGGCAAAAAACAATTCGGGGAACTATTCATATTGTCTTCTAGTTACTCAAATGGTATAGTTGAAGGTGCTGCAATCGAGATGGGTGGAAGGTGGTCTCGGAAAAAAATTCAGATCCATCAAGAGTTGCTCTGATCCTACTATTATTCTAAAAAGAATAATGATGATTCAGGAGATTTTTTGGGCTCATTCATGGCTTAATTCCAAATTGTGCTGCTTACTCATCATGAACTGAAACCACATTTGCTGTTATCACCAAAGATGATGGCGATATATTACTCATTCTTGTCAACAATAACGATGGCTGATGGAGTATTTGAAACCCGACTCTATCTGAACATGACGGAAATCCTCCTTTATGAGTAATTGGCTGTATTGGATGTTTGAAGAAATTCTTGATGGACTCTGGATGTCTCCAAAATTCTATCCCTTATCTCATTATAAATTGAAGCTTTCCCTGTTGAGAATGCTCATCACTGAAGGTAAGCCTACATTTCCTTTCCGGAATAATAGGAACTTCCATTTTCCTCATCATTTCAGATGAATGAACTCAACAATATCTTGATGGTCTGCTCAAAAGAGATGCAGAGTTTTCTAGCATTTCTGGGATTTTAGTTCACTTATCCTTGTTTTCCTCTCTCATTACTTTTCAACAGTTCTCCCTGACACTGACAAGGATGATCAAGCTCTGAAAAAAGAGTCAAATCTGGTGATTATCTTGGGTGATCAGGCTTGAGTCCTGAATCTGTTCGAAACAAGTTTTCTAGAGAAACTTGAACTGAATCAGAACAGACTAGTGAGAGCTCATATGAATCTTGATTGGCTTTGATGAACAAATTACGGGTCCATCAGAGAGCTTCAGCTCAACATTGTGGCTTCGATAAGAAAGTTTTGAAGTGTTGGAGCTGAGTGTTAGAGAATTGTGTGAAGAACTCGAATAATAGGGGAACTGAACAGGTAGTGGATTATGGGAGATTAGCATTCTCCATTATGAGTGAGATGGAGCCAGGCTTTTGGAGATATTCGGAGTGAATTAATAACTTTTTTCAGCATCCAATATGGCCTCTTACTGATCAGAGAGAACTTCTTTTGTTTTTAGGAAGGGTCAGGCATAGATATTCCATCAGATATCGTTGCTGTTGCCTCGAATGCAGTATTTTTATCCTCTCTTTCAGTCTTCTGACTAACTCATACAGTGGATTACCGATCACTTTTGATCATTCGAAGGGAAATTCAGCAATCCACGATTCTCAAAAAAGACTAAATCTGAATAAAAATCATTGTAATTCGAATTAATGAACATACCAGATACTAATTACTATTCCAATGATGAGAAGAAATCTCCAGGCTCTTCTTATCTCCAATTACTCATTCTCATTGAAAACACGGAAGAACCGAGCTTGATCGATACTAAGTGACCAGAAAACCGATATTTACAATCAATCTGCAAGCGATCCTTTATTCGTAGATCATGATCAAATCCCAGTGAGTTTTGTAACGAAACCTCTACACCATGAGGTTCGTCGGTATACTCGATGTGAACAGTATAGAGAGATTCATCCCTAAATAGTTTGATTGCCATCATTTCTCACTTCACAGTCAGTAATTCCTCTCTCAAGCAGCCACATTGGGAGGAGGTTATGTGAGAAGTTTGTGTGTGGAGTGTCATTACATTCAATTCCAGCCATCTTACACTACATACTGCTCTTTTTAAGGAATTCGGAACACTTTTATGTCGTTACTGATTTTCTGGTCCGAAGAAAATTTTTGGCCACCAGATAGCGACTATTATCAGATATTTTTTGGCATCGATGTTGACCCTTGTCGTACTGAATCTCCCCTCGATCGTTGGGAATTCGGGTTTGGAATGCATTTCTCCAAAAGAAACCGCAAATAAAAACCATCTTTGGTCTCTAGTTGGTAGTCGAAAATCCTATTTTGTCCAGGAAACAAGTGCGATATGAATGTGTGCCAAATTTTCTGAGAGGAAAGGAATCCTCATCCATCAACGCACACGAGGTGGGCTGAAAGTTTTTAGAAATCGATGAAATTCCATCCAGTGTTTAGATCAAACAGTAGCTTTGATCGAGATTCATTATTTTCAACGATATCCGTTTGTTTAGTCATGTGTAGCAACTTTCAGCTGCCCGCAAACTCAAACATGGAGCCAGACATGATTGGAAAGAGGACAAATCCAAAACAGTTAAAGATATTGAGCTCTGATTATCACTCCATCTTCCAAAATGCCTCATTTTCATCATTCTCAATGTTTGAGCAAGTTACATTGTGCAATAGTGAATTGAGTACCAAATACTTTAGTTTACTAGGAGATTAAGACAGACGAGCTTGTTCTCTCGATAAGAACAATTATAGGCTATATTGTGACCGATCAGACAGAAGATATAGAATAGAAACAGGTAAAAGACATACACCTATGGGATCTGGTTTGTTTCAATTTTTCCATTCTCCAACCTTATCTATCGGTGTATCTCATTCTGAATGACCTCATGATAATTCTCATGGAGTAGGTGAGCTTGTTCCGATATCCTAGTAACTGGGTGCCAGCCATGATCATGGCATCAATCATAACCAATTTTCAGGTGCACAACGAATTTGAGAGCAGTAAACGGCCAATATGCTCATACAAAATGTTGAGTTCTTAGCGTGAGATTGTCTTGAGACCTGATTAGCAAGCAAAATTTGCGTTACAAATATCGGAGTGTTAGACTCACTCAATGATCTCTTCATCAAAAGCTTAATCCATAGATTTGGAGCGATTGAGGTTAAAGACGCATATTTTCAAATTGGAAAATGGAGTTTAACTTTCGCGAGCGATGATTTTCGTGACAATCTTCCATGGAAAATTTATGCCTCCAATATCTTGAAAACATATTTTCTGTGAAGCTGTAGAGTGACAACCCCTGGGTGCCCAATGATTTCATAGCTCAGGTATCACTGTGAAATAAGGTGGGTAATCAAGCAAGGTAACCAAGGCCGGGCTTAGATGAATTTTGAAGAAGTTTCGGACAAAATCAAACGTGATTACTATATTTGACTGTCTCCTCTACTGGTGTTAGCTGTGCTCGCTAACCGAGTTCACTCTCAAATCACTTTCTCTATGAAATCTCTATCAGAAATCAATTTCATCCATGTATGGAACATCTCCGGAGATCATTTTATCCCTATGAGGTGAAACAATGCTCAGGGCCAGAGGACAACTTCTACCAACAGACTTGAAAGCCTCTTCCAATATTTGACACATGACTAATAGCAGATTAACAAGTTGGAAAGTTATCATACTTAATTAATTCTTACTTTAAGGAGATTTCCAACTCACAAAGAGTGTTTGCGGTGCTCTGGGAAATTATCCCTTGTTATCCAGTCATGGATTCATGCTTTCGGCACCATCCCGAGAGTGATAAAATTTTATTGATAACTCATGATCACTTTTTTTGGATCAAGAGACATCATTCTCAACAACTAAATTATCACCAACATTATCATTATCAAGAACAATGATGTCATCAACTGGATAGACGAAAGCTAATAGAGTCGTCATAAATTATCATGTGATCGGTGGCTACAGTATATGCTGAGTAGCTTCATATGCTCAGTGACAGAGTAAACAAGTTCCATTTTTATGATACCATAAGTGAGATCGACATGCTGAAAAGTCTTACCTTTAAACTTCTTTTCAAAATCTATTTGATAGATTTTGTCCTGGGTTTCCACCGAGAAAGTGAGTACATAATGAATCTCATGAAAAGCTTTAACTCCAACATGGAAAGGATTGTTTGAGAATAACGTGTTGATTCATGATGATTCTTTTATATTTTCCTCACTTCTCGACTCAGCTTGTGGCATCGCGAATTCAGTTAGTCGCGTTTTCGATGGCTGAGAGATAAGTAATCGTAAATATCCATGGCTTGTCCATCTGAGGTATTTGATCATTGATGAAATTTCGTCAGTAACTCAAAATTTACTCATAAGCCACTCCATATTTTCCATAAAAGTGTTCAAAAAGAATTAGCGAAAAGTTTCTGTGGAGGGGTTTTGATATCAGAAAGAATGGTTTTGACTGCAGCGAATTGCGTTCATAACATAGAGGAATCTTCAGATAGTATATCCTGGACTACGGTCGGTGCAGAAGCAATTAATGTTCACGTTGACTTGATTTCCACCAATGATGGGGAACACACTTCTATGCCCCAACCTGTGGAGAAAGTTATGTCTGGGATTTTTTTCCAAGATGATATGCCAGGATATGACATAGCTTTACTTGTTCTGAAGAGTCCAGTTAAGATTTCTCGAAAAACTGCTCCAATTTGCTTACTCACCTCTGAAGATGAGCCTTTCAAGGGGAAAAAGTTATTGGTAGCTGGCTGGGGATATACCTCAACAAAATGGTTTGGCAAAATTAGCAAAGCATTTTTTACACCCAAGCATGCACATGAGGCAGAAGTAGTTCACATCGCAGGTAATGAAAGCTTTGATCATATGAACAATCAATGGATATCACCGATTATTTATCAACAGATGAAAAATGCACTCAACAGTTTGGTGAGATTACTGGAGTCTCAAATTTCCCTCTAGAATACAATCCAAAGAGAGAAGTAAGTCGCCTTTTCTCAGTTATGAGTAACAAGTTGTCAAAAATTGACCGAACAACTACGTCCTCTAATTTTCACATATTTTGAGCATGAGCATGGATTATTAAATTCAAATTAATAGAATTGATATATGAAATCCGAGTCAAAATTGATAAGGATTACTGGTACAGCCCATGAAGAATCTTCATCAATTCAGATAAGCATTGATATGGAGAGAAGAGGAACTGATTTTTCTCTTCACAAAGGTATGTGCTATTGGAGTCAGTAGCTTGGTCGATGCCTGTGAAGGGGATTCTGGTGGTCCCTTGATGTGGAAAAACCCTGACGATGGACGCTTTTATCTGGTTGGCATTGTGGCCAGAGGACCAGAATGTCCAAATAAGAAGAAATCTCCCGGTATTTACACCAAAATTGAGCCCTATATGGATTTCATCACCAAGACTCAGAATGGTGAAGAGCTCGAATATGAGATGATGAGCACGAAGGAAGACATTGCTCAGAAAGAATTGAAAGAAATTACCACCAATATGGGTTTCTAGCTGAGACCTTATTAGGAATTTATTGTTGAATAAAATTTTCGACTCCGAATCTACATCTCTCTTCGGCACTGTGAATTTCGTGAGGTTGTGAGGATCTGCTCTGCATGCTCATCTCAGTTCACTTTCATTTTATTTCACTCTGCTGCATGGAGACCGATTCAATCTTGAGCTTGTTTGCGATCAGCACTGTGTTTTGTTCCAATTATTCTACTTTTTGGAAGTTCTTCAGCCTATAAGGTACTTTTGAAAATGCACTTGTAAGGATGTAAAGAGTAACCATTTCGGATCCGATATGAAGGATTATTATTGAGTCAACGGAAACTATTTTCTGGGTACATTATATATCCTGATCGTGTGATCGCCTGATTAGCTCACTCAACTCTCTCAACATTTCCAATAAACATTAGCATTCATTACACATTGTAATTAATGTAATCATCTTTATTAGATATATAAAAAGAATAATAATAACAGTGGACACACTGAGTTTCAATCTCTGATCAAGTTAAGATTGGATCCAAATTTCACGATTTTATTCTCCTTATCCCGCAGATCAAAGTTCTTCCTAGTCTATGACTATTTTTCTCGCTGTGAGCTGGCTTGACAATTCTTGCTCTTCCAGCATCAGTTTTGCGTCCCCTCTTGAGCTCTTTTGGATACTCGTAAGAGAGTGCTTCTTTGCACTTCTTTTTACAGGAAGGAACGTACTTATGGTTGGGTGCACCTTGTTTGATGTGATGTCCATTGGATCCTAATGAATTGTTTCGTTATTTGAGAATTCGATACCACGGTGCAAGAACTAGACTGAAGGATGCTCTTAGGAAATCATATTGCCTGTTGTAAATCCTAGTTGGAGCTGTAAAAGGTGGTATACCATTTTCGCCCATTATTTTTATTTTTTCGGGGTAACCTCGAACGAAGAATTCAAATCTGTCATCAAAAATGCGATTCAATCTTTGGTTTGCGAGTTATAACGGATTGTTCTAGTCGTTATAACTTTTTCAGAACTTCGATGGGATTAGAATAATTAGATTGGAAACTACTTGTTCAAGAGAGATATTTCATGATTCCGAGCTAAAATCACCTTTTTCGTTCGGAAATACACAGAAAACCCTGAAAAATCGCCAAAAATATAGTTTTTTGAATAAATGATACTCTTTTCCTTCTGAGAGCAGAATCAAACCTAGCTGAGAAGATCTATCTTCTGAGGTTCCTTGTCATATGAGCCTCAAAAAACGCTCAAAAATTGTGCGGGCTGGCATATAGGCAGAAAGTCATTCAAAAATATGGTTCTTCTCAATGAACGTACTCGAAACAACCTTGAAGCAGCATAAAACACGGATTTTTGGATAAATCTTATTAGAATATATCAGGAAAGCTTGATTTTTCGGGAGTGATACTGGTGCCAGATATAATATACATTCAAAACGATGAAAAACACGTTTTTTTGGGCTCCCGTCTGAGATCGCTTCGATTAAAGTCATGTATATACAGGGTGTTTCAGAGTGATATGACGAGTTTGAAACGCTTATATTTCGAGAACCCTTCGAAGAATTCTGAATTTTTTCGATACCGTACAGTGAAAATGTGTAAGTTTTGTTTGCTATGAGTTTCGATTGAGTACAATAAATTTTTGAGATAGATGACAGGGTCCAAAGTGAAAAATCAAGATATCGCAGCTAGTGTGCAGAATTTTCGAGAAATGATGACATTTTTGGAATTCTCATAAAAATTCACATCTAAAAAACTTGGTTTAAAAGTGATTAGATGAGAGATGAAAAATTTTTGCCATACCGTTCTTCAACATAAGAACCCTATCAGAT
Source organism: Brevipalpus yothersi (assembly GCA_003956705.1). Classification (NCBI taxonomy): domain Eukaryota; kingdom Metazoa; phylum Arthropoda; class Arachnida; order Trombidiformes; family Tenuipalpidae; genus Brevipalpus; species Brevipalpus yothersi. Next base: position 37,192 of record QZCP01000260.1, on the reverse strand, counting down.
GGTGCTAACATAACTCAAGATGGTGCTAATACACCAGAATGGTGCTAACACAAATTTTCATCGTTTTTGAATAAATTCCTCAAAATGCTGGCTACAATGATGGGTTTTCATGATACTGATGGTATTCAATCAAAATTTGGTTATCATCATTTTTTTGGAGTTATATCGTTTTTAATTTGTGTTAGCACCATTCAATAGGCTTTAGGCTGTAGCAGAAATTTTTTATCTCTCATCTTATCGATTTGAATTCAACTTCATCAGATGTTATTTTTTTTCAGAATTCCAAAAATGTCATCATTTCTCAAAAATTCTGCACACTAGCTGCGATATCTTGAATTCTCACTTTGGACCCTGTTGTCTATCTTAAAAATTCATTGTACTCAATCGAAACTCATTGCAAACAAAACTTACACATTTTTACTGTACGGTATCGAAAAAATTCAGAATTCTTCGGAGGGTTCTCGAAATATAAGCGTTTCGAACTCGTCATATTACTCTGAAACACCCTGTAGTTCACAGCTCCTTCTGGTAGATAGTCATCATGCTACTTCATAGATTGCTTTCTTCCCAAGTATTCCTTCTGCCTACGCGTAAGACCTTACTCACTCTGGCCCTCAGGAGGCCTGCTTGGTCCTGGCTGTGGTTCCATACCAGGGAATGCTTGATCAGTGAGAACAAAATAGCTCGATGGAAGATTCTGATGATTGTGAACTAGTTATCAGTCTAATGTCCTCTCAAATGATGAATCATAACGGATATCTTAATAATGAATCATTTGACAGCCGGGATTCAATATTATTTCAACCAAAGATAAACTTTTGAAAATAATATCACAAGCCCGATTATCAATAAACATTTGAACAAATTACTCTCAGTTCTGAATCGATTTGAATTAGTTGAATCAAGTTGTCTTGGCCATATCACTGAGGCATCACTGATTTTTCACCTTTATTCCCATAGAAAACAGTAAAAGAATGCTTTTTCCCTCCTTTTTTTGTGATTGAATCGCATTGTGAGTCAATTTTTGGGAAAATCGAGAGTGTATGAAGCGTCGATGGCAATATAGAGATGTGATGAGGCTCAATCATCATTCAAAAATAAAAAAACATGGAAAATAGCGGAGTTCTCCTAAAACTCCGAGGTCAAATATCTCCGTGACCTTCGACCCTATCGATTCAAAACTGAAACCAGTATGCTCTATGAGACATTTTCTATCTGGATATGTAAAAATTTTGATGATCAGACTTAGGCCGAAAAGGGGCAGTTCCGGGAAACCTCCTTTTATACAGTAATATTGAGATTCTCTGGTCAAATCTGTCTCAGTCATGTTGTATTATAACCAGTTCATGAGCTGTGAGAGATTGGAGACAGTGAGAATGGTCAGTGCATAGAATCCTCGTCCACAAGACAGGGATTTGATGAAAATGCGAAAGATTTTGTCTCCTCCCCGTGGCTATGACGTTGAGATGCGTGAGAAAACTCACGAAATAGAGGATAAATAGGCGAGAAGGAATAAATTACTGAGTATTACACGTTTCATTTGTCTGAGCAACTCAACCCACAAGTCAAGCCTAGATATACTCAGTCAAGCTACCCTGAGACTAATATTCATTATTCCAACCAAACGAAATTGAGAATAATAATCTCTTTCCACCATGCAAAAAAGTACTGTTATTATCTTCATGACAACTTTTGCTGCTTTTGTTTCGACTGAAGAAGAATGCAGTAAGTTTTTTATAGAGAAATTTTCCACGCGTGGATCGAAGCTAAAATATTTCTCTGATTTTTTTGTATCTTCATTATTCAAGTCCTCAAAATTCTCTTCTAGGATGTGGTAGGGCTCCTCTGTTGGAGAAGGCAAGGAAAGATTTGAATCAAATAAGGAGCAAGAATCATCCATGGCTGGTGAAAGTTGGGTAAGACGAAAAAGTTCAAAATACCTATATCTATCACAATGTATTCCAAGACAACTCTCTTGATCTGATTCCGAATTTCAGAGCATATGGTCAAGGGTCAATCCGGGAGAGATGGAATTGCGATGGCCTCGTCGTCTCACCTCGCCACATCATCACTCGTCTTGAATGTGGATGCCGAGAAGGTTTTGAGCACAATCTGTTCTATGGAGGTAACCTTTTCATTGGATCTTACCCTGGTAAATGGGAAGGAGAGGGTAGAAGTTTTCCAATGGGAAA
>QZCP01000260.1:0-30000 GCA_003956705.1 Brevipalpus yothersi | reverse complement strand
GTATATCACTAACTATGTCTATAAAGGCTTCCATGGTACAGTTGCGGAGATTGTCGATTCTCAAGATGAAAGGAGGAGGTGCATATCCCTATGGTGAATTTGCATGGTATCTCAATCTGGGTGGGAAGTACCTATTTCGCATGTTTATGAAAAGTTAAACGCATTCTATCATTGCAAGAGACCTATGAAATGATTCCTTCTTGGAGATTCGAGGCCATAGAAGTGACGATCTCGTCGGACTCACCGGATGTTGGTGGAACTGTGAAATCTTTTCTGCATTCAGAAGCCTTTCTGATAATCTTCCAGAATATATATACTTTAGTTGGTCTAAAAAGACAGGAACATGCTCAAAAATCGATTAGGCCACTTTTCAGCTGCAGGCCACTTTCGATCGGCAGACCATATCTCAGCTACCACTTGTGATATCGACACAATTCTTTCGTTTTCGCATGGATCTGATCAGAATACACATGATGCAAATCATTCCGACTGGATTCATCACAAAAAAGGTAAGTGTGAAAGTGAGCCCCATCCCATACCCCATTTTGGCAGATTAGAGTATTCTGGTTCGCTAACTGTTTGTTAGGGGTGCTATGATATGCTCACCAGAATAGAGAACCATAAGATCATTTTGGCGTTTGCACCACTATTCAGCAACACCTATCAAGTCATAACCCTGCTGACCAGCAAGCATGGAGTGAAGTGGGTTGTTTGTCAAGCTCTTGTAATAATAATCACAGCAGTTCTGACATGTGGAATAACGTATTCGGTTGAACAAGGAAACCAGATACTTTCTGGAAGGAGTATTCTCCGAGAGGACTGCGCTGTACTCTGAGTCTGCCGAAATGAGATATGGGATAGGGCTCACTTCCACACTTACCTTTTTGTGATGTATTCAGTCGGAATGATTTGCATCATGTGTATTTCAATCAGATCTATGCGGAAACGAAAGAATTGTGTCGATATCACGAGTGGTTGCTGAGATATGGTCTGCCGATCGAAAGTGGCCTGCAGCTGAAAAGTGGCCTAATCGATTTTTGAGCATGTTCCCGTCTTTTTAGACCAATTAAAGTATATATATTCTGGAAGATTATCAGGAAGGCTTCCGAATGCAGAAAAGATTTTCACAGTTCCACCAACATCTGGTGAGTCCGACGAGATCGTCACTTTTATGGCCTTTTTTTAGGGTCTAAAAAAATTCAAAAAATCTGAAACTCGAGACTCTGAATACTCACTTGAATATCTATCCAACCACAAAGTTTCATTGAAATCGAAAATGTTGACCGAAAATGCACCTCCTCCTTTTAGCATTCCAGACTTGCCGCTACCTAGGTGCAACTGAGGGCTTATGGCGGATCTTCAAGTATAACATGCATAAACAATTGCATAGTGTGGTTCGTCTGGCTATTCATCTCGAAAATGAGCAGCAAGTTGACTTCGAAGAAGGGGATGAAGAGAAAGCTCTTCTCGAACAGGAAATGAAAAACATCACTCTCACTGGATGGTTTGCTCTAAATCAGATTGATGAATCAGCTCGACATTTAAATTATACCCGAATTATCAGCTACTATAAATGGGATACTGGTTCTACTCCTTGGGTACGGAGAATAAATCACAGTAATGCCATCTCAAGTATGTATTCTGTTAGTCTGAGAGAGCGAGAGCGCTTCCTCTTACGTCTCTTACTTCTAAATGTTCATGGAGCCCAGTCATTCCAGGATGTGAGAACCTATCAAAAATATTGTGCATCCATCTTTCAAAGCGGCTGCAAAAGCTCGAGGCCTGGCAGATAACGATGAGGAGTGGCACTACTGTCTAGCAGAGTGGAACTCTGCATGTCTGGAAGACCTGCCTCCATCCGGTCATTATTCGCTTTGATATGCCTCTCCTGTCAACCAAGCGATTGTCTCACGTTATTCAATAACTTCCTAGAAGACATGGCTGTGGACTTCGCTCGACATCATCCTCCACATACAGCACAGATCAAACAAAACACTGTGTGTTATCCTTTTCATGAATACTTCAGAGGATCTTTGAAAAAGCCCTCGAAAAGTAAATTCATACTGTGAAGATTTCTAGTTATAACAGCTTCGGCAGCATCTTCTACTCCTTCTCTCAGTCCCTTGAATGATTTTTTCTGCTTGATAGAATCACTAATGAGCCTCTGAACGAAGAAGAACTCTCCGTTAGGCCCACGCTTTCAAGATACAGCATGGAAAAGGCTGGATTTGATGATTCAGAGAAGATGTCTTTGTGGTCAGACCAAAAACATGCCACGGAATTGGGATCTTCAGAAATTCCTGGAATCCTCAAGATGACTACATTCGGTTTATCAGTACCAAGCGATCCATCTGGGTTCACAATGACCTGTCTCAAATCATCATCCTGATAGAGCAAATCGAATTGCTCATCATATCTCTGATATGGACAGGCTCGTGAAAAGGAAGTCACTTTACCAGTTGGTTTTGGTGCATAAATTGCTAATCTTCCTCGTTTCTCACCATCAACCGTCACACACCATTCTGGTACAGATATTCTATTCCCCTTTTTTCTGATACCAATGCATGGATGCTCACCAGTATCCTCTCTAGATACCCCACGAAAGAAGATGATCAGCGAGAATTATTGATATAATTACGGTTGTCATACGTGGACGATAAAAGAAAATGGCCTTCTCCCCCATTGAAGAGTGATTTCTCTGAATAACAGTCCTCGATAGTAGATATGAGATCATTAAATAACAATCAGTGATATGAAATTGTAGGCTTCCTCCAATTCACTCACCCCATTGACTCTATCGAATGCTGATTGGGTGAAAATGAAGAAGTATCAATCATTAATCAAATCATCGGTGTTATCATATCAGTTCAAGAAAGATTCTGTTGACTAATCGAATTTCAAATTGAACAGAAATTACTCACCAAGAATTGATAGAAGAAACCAGCAACACGTTAACAGTTTGATCTGAAACATTCCGAAAAATTATCAAGGATTGATTAATCATCTCATGTTTCAGTTTCTATAATCTTCTAGCGTTATATGGTAGATTATGTTGATGAATATGTTTGGGCAAGATGTCCATCGAGTCATGAGGATGAAAGCCACTCTGGACAGGATTGATTGAAACTCTTCCACGGAACGACTCGTACTTATTTTGATAGAGTACATAAGTTGTTTACATTGTTTAAGACCATTGAATCCATATTGGGATGATTTTCCAAGTCTTTCAAGCTCGAATGATCAGAATTTTTGTCATTTTATGACATCCCAGAATTGAACTTGCTTGTGTGGAGAAGGTCACTCAGCCAGCTTGCTCTACTGCATTGAATGCATAATCATCGAGTTTCTAACCTTGCTCTGCTACACACCATATCCTGATATCCAAACAAACGCTCATCCATGGATCGAAATTGAGTATCAGTAAGAATTGGATTGGATTGTCCCGATTCGGCATGATAAATGAAGAAAAACTCCTCTTGCATGACTGCTTCTAGTGAATGTCGTACATGTAGTCAGCAATGATAGGATAATTCTTCTCATGGAATATGAATATACGCATTCAAAGAACAATAGTCATTTCGGCCCTAGCTCGAATTCATTTGGAACTTTTTTTATTATCTATTTTTCAATAAAAAATACAATGGTGCTACTCTTAGCCATGTGGAATGTCATGTTCTTGAGATATGAGTGCTAACGTTCTGGAGCTTGATTTGACCAGAAAAAATCTCAATCTCATTTCATCCCCTTGAAACTTCACATCTTGGACAAAAAACATTTATGTACACTTATTGATATCATGAACGATAAAATCATGAATTAATCACACGATTTGGGGAAGTGGCATTTTTGACCAAAATGTCATATCTCCACTAATCTCTCTGAAAACATTATGAAGCTGGGTCGTCGGTAGTCTATTAGATGGTGCTAACACAAATCAGAGTGGTGCTAACACAAATTAAAAACGACATAACTTCCAAGAAAATGATTATGACCAAATTTTTTGATTGAATACTATCAGTTTCATGAAAACCCATCATTGTAGCCAGCATTTTATGGAATTTTTTCAAAAATGATGAAAATTTGTGTTAGCACCATCCTGATGTGTTAGCACCACCCTAATTTGTGTTAGCACCATCTAATAGACTACCGACGTTAAAAAACGGTATAGCATAAATTTTTTATCTCTTATCTTATCACTCCCGGACTAATTTTTTTAAATGTTATTTTTTGAGAATTCCAAAAGGGTCATCATTCTCCAAAAATTCCGCCCACCAGCGTAGATATCCTAAATTTTCACTTTGGACCCTGTTATCTATCCTGAAAATTTATCGGACTCCCTCAAAACTCATGGCAAACAAAACTTACACATTTCAACTGTACAAAATTGAAAAGAATTCTAAAATTCTCCCAAGGGTTCCCGAGATATAAACGTTTCAAACTCGTCATATTACTCTGAAACACCCTGTATACATATATGTATATATGTATATATGTATATATGTATATATATGGTTCTGTCAGAAAGTATCATGTCTATTTGTTGAACGAAGTACGTTATCCCGCATGTCGGAACTGCTGTGATTATTGATATATTAGCTGATCAAACAACTCACTCCACTCCATACTTACTGGTCAGGAAGGTTATGACTTGGTAGGTGCTGCTGAATAATGATGCAAACGCCAAAATGATCTCATGGTTATCTATCTCGATCAGCATATCATTGCACCCCAACCAGACAGCCAGCGAACCAGAATACTCTAATCTGCTGGAATGGGGAACGGAAAAGGGTTCACTCTCACACTTACCTTTTTTGTGATGAATCCAGACGAAATGATTTGCATCATGTGTATTGTCATCGGATTCTAACGAAAACGAAAGAATTATGTCGATATCACAAGCGGTTGCTGAGATATGGCCTGTCGATCAAAAGTGGCCTGCAACCGAAAAGTGAACTAATTGATTTTTGAGCCCTTTCATATTTTTTTAGACTAGGCAAAGTATTCATATATTTATTTTGCAAGACTATCAAAAAACTTCCGAATGCAAAAAATATTTTCACTGTTCCACCAACTCCCCGTGAGTCTGACGCGATTGTCACTCTTGTCGCCTTTTTTCAGGGTCTAAAAAAAATCTGAAAAATCCGAAACTCGAGAATCTAAATACTCACTCGGATATCTATTTAACCATGAAGTTTCATCGAAATCAAAAATGTTGACAGAAAATGCACCTCCTCCTTTAAAGTTACAAGGTGATCAAATGAGATTGAGATATTTTCTGGTCAAATCAAGCTTCAGAACATTACCACTCATATCTCAAGAACATAACATTCCACATGGCTGAGAGTAGCACCATTGTATTTTTATCAAAAAATGGATAACAAAAAATGAGTTTCAAATGAATTTGAGCCAGGGTCGATAATCGCTGTTTTTGACTTTTCTTCTTCCCAGTATAGCTAGAAGTTTTAGGGCTACCTTGTGCTCCCTTGGTTGATTATTGATGCGATAATGCATTGGCCAAATCAAGTGAAATTCTCATCCGTTAACGAACACATTCGATTGTGGTCCAAAGATAGTGGAGTGACTTAAGCTATGAGAGGAAAGGACAAAACCTCGGGAGAGGAACAGATTGTAATATGTATTCTTCATTCCATCAATAGCTGGAGAGATAAGCCATGAGTACTTGTAGTGTAGCCTGGATGGAAGAATGGGCTCCAATCGCATAAGTCAAACTATTGTGTGCGTGAAGAAACTAGATCATTTTCTTCTCAATTTCTAGTCTGGCTTATCATTTTATTCTGCTGATTTTCAGCTAGTTTTCTTCGGGTTACAGGCCAAATTATGATTGAAGATGGTTATCGAGAGTACCAGAAATGTTCTGAATTGTGATGTTCCAAAAGAGATTATCTCCAGCAGTTTCATTCGAGTTCAATGATTGGATCTAGCTCGGGACATAGTGCAATAATTTGTTCGATGAGTTTGAAGAGAGCACGGATTCTCTGTTCCGAGTATAGAGCTATGCATGAGAATACCAAATCTATTTAACATATGCTTTGCGCATTAACATATATAATCCACTTCATTGCTCACATAGCACCTCGCTCTTAGATTCATCAGAGAGATATTATTAGGAAGTGATATAACGTATTCAATTCAATCTTTCATACCGCCGATCTCCAGGGAGCCTGTTCGCAAGCCCATTGAACTTCCCGATTTTACCTCAAAGTTCATCAGTTAAAAGGCTCACATCATCCGTCAGAACCTTAGAAAGCTGAATATGTTCTTTAGCTCATGTAGCATGTTTGGGTGCAAATTATCTCAAACTCTCTGAAAGTAAGCTTCGATTTGCTCATTATCTCGTCGACTAGCATCATGATTATCTGGCTCGGAGTTGATGAGATCAATATGAGCAGAAATAATAGATGTTTTGTGGCTCTCATACTTCGAGAGATGATTACTATGGTGAGATCAAGTCTCGGTCACTCTACGTCCATCCTCACGAGTTGTAGTTTCTACAAGTAAAAAGTTAGTCCATGCTGGAGAGAGTGGTGATGTGGTTGAAAAATTGCAAGCAAGATTACAAGCATTAGAGGAATCATTTCATCTTGAATCTTCTGATGTAGGTGGGGCACCGATATGATCTCATGATGGTATTTTTCTATCCCTACCTCTTAAAATCTAGCGATGAATTCATACCAAGAATATCCATACGTATCTGTCTGTGACGTTAGCTTCGGAGAGCATAAGATGAGTTCACCTTGGTCGAGGACACAACTCCTCCCTTCTCCATCTCCTACAATTTAAGTACAGCTTTGAGTGGAACTGACCGCATCTAGTACTCATCGTTATCTGATTACAAAGAATCGATTGTATTTGATAACTCCTGGTATCCGAATTGATCGGTTCAATATACAGGTCGACGAGCAAGGTGAACAAATGATTGCAACACAAAGAGCTTATACAGGGTGGCCCGAAAGTTTCTTTACATGATAAAATTTTTCCCTCTGATTAGAAAGAACAATGGCTTGGGTCAAACTATACTTTATCTAATCTATTCCCGTTGTTCCTTATCATGTGAAGAAACTTTCGGGCCACCCTGTACTGTTTTCCGCGTGGATAAGGCAAACGAAAAGATGATCCACTGGTTGTGAACAAAGGCACAAATTGACTCATTTAACAAGACCAGTGAACTATATTATAGAATTACCAATGGCTATCAAACTTTCGCTTTTGCGTCTTTCTTATCAACCGGTGTTATCATCCAGAGACAGTGAAACATCGATAAGCTACCGATTATCAATCGTTGTCAAGTCAGTCTGATCATTTTTCGGGCCATTTCCTGAATCTTCACTGGTTGAAAACTTGCTCTACAGCTCCGATCTTCCCTCAATGACGAAATCGGTTCTCTTGCATACATGCGTTGTATCTGAGAACTTTTTAAAAATTAAGACTGACTGAAAAGCGTGGAAATAGGGTACAACACAACTGCAGAAAGCTCCCAAAATATGAACTGAAATGATATTCAAATGATCTTCAAACTTCAAATTCTTCAGTTCACTTAGAAAGGAATATGCAATGCTATGCAATCGATCTGATTCAATTACAAGGTATTTTTCGTTGTAACAATCTAATACAGCTATATTGTTCATAACTCAGGAAAATAGTGACGGGTATGGTGAAAAACCAAGATGATTCGATCCACAAAAAATGTGACAATTCCTGAGAGAACCAGAGCTGATAACGTTATGTTAATTATAGAAAGCTCGTTGCTCTTTCAAAACTCATCACTGATTTTGCTGCTGGACACCATAAAAAATCCCATGAAAATAAAATCTGAAAATAGTGAAGAGAGCTTATCAGTTCTCTCACACCCGAATAAGAGTGGATATTCTCGGCGAGTTTATATGAAGTTCATATGTCTCTACTCTGATCTTGATCAGCCAATCTTCATCTTTCTCTATTGGAATATCCCACTGGAAGTAGTACCCGGAGATTGAAGAGAGAGCTGTTGCCTTCTAAAACTTGAACAAAGATTGGAGGATCAATTAGCTGGAAGAAATTCCATTTTTCTATCATCACTCCATTTTTTCAAGGTATACCACAAGATCTCAGCAGTTAAAATGCATGCTATAATGTGAAGATGAGGAGGCTACTAGCAACGAATAATCAAATACTCAGAAGCATTAATCATCATATTTAATCATCACTCCATAAAGATGAGCATATGAATTGCGAATCAACCGTTTCCCCCATATTCCCCCATACCGTTTTATCAAGGAATGGAGGAAAGAAATCCGATATAAAACGAAGAAAAAGGAAATCTTTGGCAATATCAGTATAGTAGCAGTATTGATCATGCTTTGGATTCTGTTCCAATTTCAAAAATGAGCCAAGCGTAAGATAAGGACAGTTGATCTCTGTCTCTCAGTTCCTATAAGGCTGTTAAGAGAAATCCTCATTTGGCTATAATCGCTGATGCTTTCGATTGACAAAAATATGGTTATAGGCTAGCTCTAGCAATAAGAGAGAATACAAATATGCAATGAGGATCACCAATTGAACCTGCCTTCTTTTCAGCACTCGCTACATTGGGAACTAATAGTTCTGCTCGATGAGTAGCAAAGATCAGTGCATTATGGATTTTTGATCATCATGGAGATCAATAATTTCCTGTCACAAACAGAGACAGTAGTTTGAAGATGATAACAAGATGTACATCACCATTGATCCAGATAGTTCAGTTTGGTATCTAAAAATCCTCCAGAGAGTAGCGAAGATGGATTCAATGAAATTGAGACATCACATGCAAATCTTTCCATCTCCTCCTGAAATGAAGGCGGTTTCCAACCAACCCAACATCTGTTTGTCAATCAGTCCCCGAGAACGATTACTTAAAGTCTTGCACAGTAAATCGTGTGTACAGTTTTTGATTCAATGCTATAGAGTGCAGCTTTAAGACCTCAACTGTTTAGAAATGAGGGTCTTTGTGATTTCTCTTTTGTGTTTTGCAGTATTCACTGCAGCCCATCCCAATACCCAACCAGAAGATAGTGTTCTGCACGAGATAGTGAGCTCTGGTGACTATCCAAGTTTATTTGGAGACAATGCTGAGCTTGACGAGGATGAGATATTGGAAGACACTGGCCTGAAGGAAATGAGTACAACTTTGAAAAAAGAGTTCGAAATTTTCGCCAAAATAGTGTATGATAATAGTATGGATCTTAGGCAAGTGGTGGATGAGGTGCTGGTGACTGGTAAGGTCAATGCCAAGCAACACGCTAGAATGACCGCTCTTTTCTGGCGGGAAATATGGAGGAACCGCGACTTCTACAAGCCGCTAATGAAGGCAATGGCAAAAAAGCTACCATCATCGGTTAAGGACAAGATAAAAAAAAGAATTTCTAAAACATGGAAATCAATGAAAATATTCATGGAACACCCGATAGGATCAGTAACTATAAAGAATAAAGATTCCCATGCTGTTCAAAAACGATTTCTCGGAGCTGCTCTACTAGCTATTGTGATTGTAGGCTCATTTGCTCTCACCTTCTTCTTTCTCGTCATAGTCCCGTTTATGATTGTTCAAGCTGCTAATGGTTGAATTGAATCATTGACTCTGAAACTAAGACGCATCTTATCAATGAAACTACCTAAGTGAAATCTCATCAACCGAATTTTTCCTGATTTGACATTTTGCTTCGAGAATAATAATAATGAATAAATAATGAACATGTTATCGAAAGAATATATTTACTAGTTCGATATTGTAAAGGTTGGCAGTCCAAAACCGAGGGTTATTGATAATGTATCATGTGATAGGTTTCATATCCATGGAAGGTTGGGACAATGGCCTGAAACTTTCTGACCTCAGATCAAGCTCATTGTAGCTCTGATCATATATGCTGAAGAGATTCTCAATGGAACTCTGAATATTTTTTTTCAAGTGATAACTAAAGAGTCAAGGAATGAGCACTCTTCGAATAAAATCGCTTTGTTCAATAACTATGGATATTGGATAGTAGGTTGCGATTGGTCGACTTATCATGATTCCCATCCTAATTATACCATGAAAGGAGTATTTCTCCAAACCATTGTGAAAAAGCTTATAGAGAGCTAGAGAATGAGAGCTTCTTGAAGAAGTCTGCTGATCTTACTCCTATTCACTGCGCCCACGCTCATAGGACTGTTGTTTAGTCTACCCTTATCTTCGATGAGTTGATACTCAGTTGAGTACTTCAATTTTTAATTCTGAGTGCTTGGTATAGCCATGAACATTCATTTTCAGAGATGCATTGCTCATATCGCCGAAATGGTACTAGTTCGCAGCTTGGAGCTTTCACAGAATGTTAGTCTTTATGCAATCAAGCTATTGAATGAATTCCATCTTGTGGCCAGAGCATTCTGTTGACCATTGAGATAAGAGAACGTTCTTCAGCATGACGAAAGAAAGCTACAACCTAGAAACTTGAAACTTCCCCACAATCTTCATCATGACATCGACTAATCGTGCTGTTGATTTGACCGTTCATAGAAAAAAAGTGTTTTCCTCGACTTTGTTATCTATTCATCACTCAATCTTATCAATCTTGTTATCAGAGAACTTGATTTGTTGAATGCTTTTGGAAAACCCGGATTCGGTTGAAATCGGATGCGATTGAGATCTTTGTGACTTAATCAAACTCCGGAGCGTTGGCACTCATACCTCAAGAACGAGAAGTTTCAGAGAGTTGAAAACAGCATAATCATGTTTTTGATCAAAAAATAGACAAGATGAAATAGATCTTTAATCTTCCCCAGCCAGGGCCGAAATTGTGACCATTCTCTCTTTCCATTTGTATTTTTTATTAGCAACTTGCATAATATAATCGAAGATGCTGCATTGGCCTCAGAAGAAAGATGAACTCACAAAAGAACTCAAAATCATCGACAGTTCCTTCGAATCTACTCTCATTCTGGAGAGAAGAATGATGATTGAGAAAAGTTACTGGACTTACTTATAAACTAATCCACAATCATACTGAATAGCCATCATCAACTAAAATCATATATGCCATGATTACGAAAGACGATGATAGTATTCATTATATTCTTGTCAACAATGATAATGGCTGATGGAATTTTCGAAACAGATCCTTCCTCAACAGACCACACTTGAATGCTGTCCTCCAGTGTCAGAGCAATTTGAGCCTCAAATCTCTCGGAATTAATCTCGCTCACGTAGTGGACCATTGAAGAAAAATCCCTCTTACATGACTGTTTCTCGTGAATATCATGGTTAGCAATGATCAAATATTTTGCTCCATGGAATATAAACATCCACGCATGAATTTCGAATATGGTTAGGAGTTCAGGGATATCTTGTACTTCCTGAGTTGATGATAGTCCAACAATGGAGTAGATAAATTGAAGAAACTTGTCATTTGTTCACGAACACATCGGCTTTTGATCAAAAGATAGCATAGTGGCTTCAGCAATGAGGAGAGGGAATGAAACTCTTAGAGAGGAAAAGATTGTGATGCATATTTTCACTCCGTCAACGATTTGAAAGATGAACTGTGAGTACATAAAGTATAGCTTAGGTGGAAGGGTGGGCTTCAGTTGCATAAGTCGAACTATTGTGTGAGCAAATGAACTAGACTGTTTTCTCCCCAATTTCTAGTCTGGCTCTTCATCCCACTTTGCTGATTTTCAGCTAGTTTTCTTCGGAATGGAGGGTTACCAGCGGAATGATGATTCACGATGGTGAGAGTACCAAAAATGTTTGAACGGCAATGTTGTAAAAAGAATCATCTTCTGTAGGTTCATTTGGAGTCAATGATTGGAAGTCAGAAAAATAATTTAGTCAATGATTTCGAACAGAGCATACATACTACCAAGACAGGTTCATGAAAGAGAATACCAAGTCTATTCACAATCTTTTAGCATTAACATATATAATCCACTTTATTGCTCACATCCCATCTCGCTCTCAGATTTATCAGAGATGAAAAGCGATAGTGTCGAACCATTTCAATTTTTGGTACCTTCCCAACCTTCAGAAAGCTCAATGAGCTCCCTAGTTATACCTAAATTCATCGATTCAAGAGCTCTCATCATTTCTTGGAGCCTCAAAAACCTAAATCTGCTCTTTCAGCTCATGGGTAGCATGTTGGTGTGAGTTTTAACTCAATTTGCAGGGAAGGTACATTTGGTTGGAGGAAGTTGTCGTCCACTAGGACCATGATTATCTGGCTCGGAGTTTATCAGATTGATATAAGCAGAAATAAAAGATGCTTTGTGGCTCTCATGCTTCGAGAGATGATTACTATGGTGAGATCAAGTCTCAGTCACTCTACGTCCATCCTCACAAGTTTCTACAAGTACAAAGTTAGTTCATGCTGAAGAGAGTGGCGATGTGGTTTGAAAATTGCAAGCAAGATAACAAGCATTAGAGGAATCATTTCATCTCCCGATGGTAGGTGGGGGATGTGAGGGGATCGATATGATCTCATGATGATATTTTTCTATCCGTACCTCTTAAAATCTAGCGATAAATCCATACCAAGAATATCCATACGTATCTGTCAGTTACGTTAGCTTCAGAGAGCATGGGATGAGTTTACCTTGGTTGAGGACACAACTCTTCCCTTCTCCATTTCTTACAGTTTAAGTGCATCTTTGAGTGGAACTGACCGCATCTAGTACTCATTGATGTCTGATTACAAAAAATTGCTTGTACTTGATAACTCCTGGTATCCAAATTCATCAGTTCAATATGCAGGTCAACAAGCAAGGTGACCAAGTGATTGCTCAATAACGAGCTCCCACGATGCAACTGCGAAAAGTTTCGAAAATATGGACTGGAATGAAACTATCCTCAAAGTCCCAAATCTTCAGTTTATTTGAGAAGAAACTTGAAGTGTTATGCAATCGATCAGATCCAATTTTGGGATAGTTTTTCTGATAACATTCTGATACTGGTATCTTTTTCATACCTCAGTGGAATACTGATGGGTCTTGTGAAAAATCTTCCAAGATCAACTGACCTACAAAATATATGACAGCCTCTTGAGAGAGCGAGAGCTAGACTCCACAGAAAAAAACTCATGAGAATAAGATCTGAAAATAGTGAAAGAACTGACCATTCCTCGTACAACCAAATAAGAGTGGATATTGTCCACGAGTTTATATGAAGAGTATCAGTGAACTAATGAGAGTCAAGTGACCCTCTCAAATAATTGAAGTGGAGAGGAGGAGAGACTCAATACAAGTGCCATGCTTGTGAGATATCTTAACACAGAGCTGAAGTGAAGTTGAGAGAATTCTTGCAATGTAGTTCAGCATCTGGAAATCTGAATTTTCTCGTTCGATCTGAATGAGCCAGTCCTGGCTTCCACCATTGAGATATTATACTTGAAGCAGTTTTCAGAGTTCAAGAAAGAGTGGATGCCATCTCAAGCTCAAAGCTGGATTAAAGAATCAATTTATTGGAACTCATTCTATTTTGTCATTATTACTTTATTTTTCCAAGGAATCCTACGAGAAGGAAGTGTTGAAATCATGTCCCGAGATGTGGAGATGAGGAAACCACTAGCATAGAATGATCACATGCTCAAAAGCCTCAATTCCCATAGTTCATCATCGCTTCATACATGATTGACAATTGATTTGGGAATCAATCCCCCCATATTCCCCCATACAATTACATCGAGAAATGGGAAGAAGAAATTCATCACAAAGAAAATGTTTTCTGTCTCTCGTGCTTCATGAGGTAATTACTACCATGAGACCAGCTTCCGGTGACCTTGCCTCAACCCTTAGAGTTTTTACAAATACAGAGTGAGTTCATGCTAGAAATAGTAAAGACCAAAGTGGAGAGTAGCGAGCAAGATGATCAGCAATAAAAGAAGAACTAGCTTTTACAAGCTAGCGGAAACTCATACAAACGGTGTTCATACGCAACTGCCTGTGAAGTTAGTCTCTATGAGTATAAAATGAGTTCACTTTGGTCGAGTAAATAAATTCTCTGTCTCAATTCCTTACATTTTGAGCTCAATCGTGGTGAAACTAGCCCCATCTGTTACTCTTCGTTGACTAATCGCTAGCAAATTACTCGTATTTGATTATTTCCGATGACCAGAATCATTGGTCTGATACACTAGTCAGCCAACAAGATGGCCAAAAGATTGCTGAACAACGAGGTTTCACGATTCAATTGTGGGAGGTTTTCGAGATATAGGAAGAAATGATGTTCAAACAATCTTAAAACCTTCCATTCGTTAGTCTACTAAAGGCGGAGCTTATTTTTATGTTTGCACACATCCATACTGCTACCTTGTTCCTAGCTCACTAAATTGTCGACAGCTATCTTGGAAAACCATTCAGCATGCAACAATCTTTCACATATGTAACAACCTCTTGGAGGAATTAGAGAGTATGGACACAGATTGGTAGTTGACAGCCTGTTGCTCTTTCGATCTCCCACTTAGCTTCAAAAAATCCTGATTTGAAAATAATGAACGAAGGTGATCTGTCTCCTTAGATCCAAACAGAGGTGGATATAAATAATATGAGTGAGCTATGAAACATTAGTGGACGTTCGAAGAGCCTCATTCCTCATGGTTCATTATTATATACTCACTGAGCATTTAAATGGAGAATAGAATAGTTCCCCCATATTCCCCCACCCTGTTTCATGGAAGAAGGGCGGAGAAATTCAATATGATACGGCAAACCCATAATAATAGTCATCATAGTTGCTGTATTCTTCATGGAATCGATTCTGCCCCAGGTTTCAAAAATTAGTTGAGGGCTCAATATGAATGGAGGAATTCCATGTAACAGATCCTATGACGCTCTTTTTCTTAGAATTCAGGTGACAAAAGGGGAAAGAATTGATGGATTATTCTCCTCATAGGCTACCTGCTTACATGTTTACGGGGTAAACTTTACGTCCAACGAGTGTTCACCATCTAACTCCCCAGCCATTCAAAGAGAGAATTCTACATTCAACCAACTGTGCGAATCTATGAAATGTAAAATTGCTCACGAGTACGCCTAGAAATGCTCATGGCATATCTGGGGAGCATTCTTGATGAAACACTTAAAATTCTGCAACAATGAGATGATAAGCCTAGAAAATTTGAACTTATACATGTACATGAAGAACTTAAGGACGTATTGAGGGAGAATAGTCCCAAAATTCATCAGTAGTCTTATGAAATAATTCGATTCAGCTTCTAGTGGATCTACCATTCCATCAAGCTCTCATTAAGGCTCCATTGCTCTCGTAGATTTGGCCATCCCCACTGAGTTAGGAACCTGACTATCTGGTGATGGGCTCTTTGTCTCATGAAACAGAATCAGTAGAGATATGTTCCATTCTTCCAGGTTTAGCGAAACATTGTTCCCTGCCTCATCCCTAATTGAATGGACTCACATTAGTTCGTACTTCTGAGTAATGAATAGTGTATGATGATAATCTCTTCAGGAGAAATACTGGGTGAATGAATTGCCATCCTCAATCAACGGAGGATGGATTTGGAAACTCATCCAATCTTCAGGAAAATTTTACTATTTCAATAAGTGATCAGTTCATACGAGTGGTTCATCGTGAAAAGATTTCTCTCATGTCAAGAAGATTGAGTCAGGACGTTTCAATTTGGGATGAAAGGTTCAATGTTGTTACAGAAGGAAGCAAGATTTAGGAAAAGATGTTCCATCATCCAAAGAGGAGATTCTTTGACCTATAAGCCTACCATACTCGAGCGTTCTTCTTCATCACATTAACCATTTTGGAAAGCTGATATATATAGGAACCATTATCCTTCATTCCCATACATAACCGATCATTCTTCATAGCCTGAGTGGCCAACATTCCACCTTGTAAACGTCAACATTTTTAACATGGTATCGAGTCCTGCTGGCAATATCAGGGAAAAGTTCCATCTCAATTGTTAACAAATTTCGAGACACAATTTCATTATCTCTCAAGGTGAAATTCATGAATGCTGAAACAGATTTATGAGAATCTGACCATATTCTCTATCAGTGTCCTGCAATCGTTAGAATGAATCCAATTTTTGGTTCACGAATCTTCTTGGAGAGGCAAGTTGGCTTCACATCTTCACAGGATTCCAATGGTCGATCTAATCATGTGATCATTTCCTACACTCCACCATGGAATTCTGGCTGTCCAGTGGTGCATCACTGGACTAAATCCAACCCACAATGTTATCAGTTTCATCTGAAGTGCCATGAACTGATTGACATCAATCAATGGTCTTAGTGTGTGACTTATTCAAATTGACTCCTCCACTGACAACACGCTTTTTCTTGGTTGTAATCACCTTTCTGATTAACCATATACTTTCCTCTTTGATTTCGATGTAGTCACAACTAGTGGGAAATGATAAATGTTTCGGATATCGGTATGTTCACAATTACTGAAACTAAGATTCACGCCAAACGAACTAGCCATGGGTGAAGAGAATCGCCTTTTTTGGGATCTCACAATCTAAATTGAAATAAAAAAGAATGGATTCAAAGTTTAAGTTTTTTTCCAAATGGACTTCAAGATTAACCAAATTATTTAACACTCATTCAGTTGTAAAAAATTCACTAACCACAAGTAAAAGGGGCAGAAAATAAGGACAAAAATACTTGGTGAACAATCATCTTGAATATCCAGACTTGATGTAGTGTCTCGAATTTACAGTCTTTCTCGCTCTATTTCGTCATTTTTGCATTCATATTCAGCATATTTGCAATGGAATTAGTCTGAAAAAGTGAGATCAGTGGTTACCGCTTCTCAGTTCGCTGTGAGTTTCGGCACTTTGTAGTCAAGTTAAGCATGTTTGCATTCAATTTGGTTAGCGAGCTTTGTTTTTGACCAAAACTTGACAATTTTTGAGCGGGATTTCAGTCCATTAGTTGATCTAGAAATACTTGCACTTTTCATTTTCTAAAGGAGGAGGTGCATATCCCTATGGTGAATTTGCAAGGTATCTCAATCTCGGTGAAAAGTACCTATTTCGCATATTTATGAAAAGTTAAACGCATTTTATCATTGCAAGAGACCTATGAAATCATTCCTTCTTGAAGATTCGAGGCCATAGAAGGGACTATCTCGTCGGACTCATCGGAAGTTGGTGGAACTGTGAAAATCTTTTTTGCATTCGGAAGTTTTTTCAATAACCTTCCAGATTATGTATACTTTAGTTGGTCTAAAAAGACGGGAACATGCTCAAAAATCGATTAGGCCACTTTTCAGCTGCAGGCCACTTTCGATCGGCAGACCATATCTCAGCAACTGCTCGTGATATCGACATAATTCTTTCGTTTCCGCATAGATCTGATTGGAATACACATGATGCAAATCATCCCGACTGAATTCATCACAAAAACGGTGAGTGTGAAAGTGAACCCCATCCCATACCCCATTTTGGCAGACTCAGAGTACAGCGCAGTCTTCTCAGGGAATACTCCTTCCAGAAAGTATCTGGTCTCCTTGTTCAATCCAATACCTTATCTCATATGTCAAAACTGCTGTGATTATTAATACACGAGCTTGACAAACAACCCACTTCACTCCATGCTTACTGGTCAGCAGGGTTATGACTTGATAGGTGTTGCTGAATAGTGGTGCAAACGCCGAAATGATTTTATGGTTCTCTATTCTGGTGTGCATATCATAGCACCCCAAACAAACAGTTAGTGAACCAGAATACTTTAATCTGCCAAAATGGGGTATGGGATGGGGTTCACTTTCACACTCACCGTTTTTGTGATGAATTCAGTCGGGATGATTTGCATCATGTGTATTCCAATCAGATCTATGCGGAAACGAAAGAATTATGTCGATATCACGAGCAGTTGCTGAGATATGGTCTGCCGATCGAAAGTGGCCTGCAGCTGAAAAGTGGCCTAATCGATTTTTGAGCATGTTCCCGTCTTTTTAGACCAACTAAAGTATACATAATCTGGAAGGTTATTGAAAAAACTTCCGAATGCAAAAAAGATTTTCACAGTTCCACCAACTTCCGGTGAGTCCGACGAGATCGTCACTTTTATGGCCTTTTTTTAGGGTCTAAAAAAAATCTAAAGAATCTGAAACTCGAGATTCTGAATACTCACTTGAATATCTATCCAATCACAAAGTTTCATTGAAATCGAAGATGTTGACCGAAAATGCACCTCCTCCTTTGTTCTGATTGAGTGAAGTTGACCATCTCGAATAGAAAATGTCTCAAACAGGTTCATCAAATCAAGTTCCTAAAAAAAGAGGTCCCTATTCTTATGTGAGTGATTAGCTTCGATCTCGAATAATTCAAGCGTATGAGAATGGTGCAACATGTGATCAAATCATTCTAACTTTTGGAGTCAAAAGACAAACTCTTTCAAGCATCTTGAATGTGTATAAGAAAGAGGGGAGAATCAATAAGAAGGCCAAAGGTGGATCTAAGCCGATTCTTTCAAGTGATGAGCGGATGAAGATCAAGGAAATGCTTGACGAAGACTGCTGCTTAACTCTCAAGGATATTCAACGAAAAGTTAATGAGGATTTTGGTAAACAAGTTTCTCTTTCGACAATTGATCGTGCTATTAAATCTTTCCACTACACTTTCAAGAGAAGTGATGCCATTCCTACTCGTCGAAATGAACCAGAAGTTATCGAAAAGCGCTATCATTATGCGATGAAGTTCAATCGAATGATTTTGAATCAAGAAAAAATGTTTTTTCTTGATGAATTCGGGATTCAAGTTTGGTCAAGACGGAGATATGGTCGATCATTGGTTGGGACAAGAGCTAACAAGCAAGTTGCATCTCTTCGAAGTAAAAATTATTCGGTGTGTGCAGCTATGAATTGCGAGTGTGTGTTCTTTTTCGAAATCAGTAGCAGTTCATACAAAGCATTGGATTTTTCAGACTATCTAGAGAAGCTTTTCAATCATCTTTCAGAAAATAACACACAGAATGCTTATATCATCATGGATAACGCTCGCATCCATAAGACTCCTGATGTTATCAAGAAGATCGAAGATGCAGGTCATGAGCCAGTGTTTCTCCCGCCATGGTGTCCTTTCTTGAATCCGATAGAGAATTTGTTCAACCAGTGGAAAGGAAAAGTTAGAGCTCTTCAATCACAATCTGAAGATCAGCTCTATTAAAATATCAAAAATGCTGAGCGAGAAATTTCTGCTGAAAATTGTAGAAATTATTTCAGAAATATGCAATCCTACATTCCACTCTGTTTCGAAAAAACTTTCATTTACAACTGACCAAATCGACTGACAAACTTATTAAAATGAATGAAAAGCAACTAAATTGAGTGATAACTCCATGGCGCTACTGAACGGCTTTTCTTTTTTGGACTAAATTCATTGAAAACATGCCTAACATGATTGCAAAAGTGACGAAATAGAACGAGAAAGACTGTATACATCTTGTTCATACTTTTGGAGATTGTTTCGCCTTCCCATCTTGTTTAATTGATGGTCCTGTAAGTCTCAAGTTACTGTCTTGATAGGAAGAAAACTCACCAATAGAGGAGAAGACGGAAATCAGTTCTCCAATTGCAATTGTTCTTCTCCATGGTATCGTATCAATTTGGAAAAATAGGAGATGGTCTATTAACCGATACCATCAACATCCTCTCCACAGTAACAATAGAAGTGGAAGGCGAACGCGAGTATCTTGTTCGATTGTTGAGGGTTAGCATCGAAAGTATGTCACTAGCTGACCATCAAAAAGACGTTCATGAGTAGTGGAGCAATCATTTTTCGAATGATTATGCTATACAGTTTTCCTAGCCAGTTTATACAAATATACAATGATTTCAATGAAAATCAATGCATCCTCGTGAGGATTGACTTTTCATGCTCAGAAAAATTGGCAACTCAGTCTTATCTGATTGATGAATCTTCATGAAGATAATAGTCCTCTCAATTCATGTTTTGAGGCTATTGTTGAATATCAGCTTGCCTATTCACCTGACCTCGTAGCTCATATCGTTTGATGAACTACCCTCGGAATCAGTGTGACTAATGGAAGGATTGGGTGAGAGAGAGAGAGAGAGAAAGGAAACATATTTGTTCTTCCAACTCTTTGAAGTTTGAATGAATAGATCTTGAGTCATCAGCTCTCAAGATAAACACTGTTTCCATGAACATTCAGAAATGCTCCAAACAGTTTGTCACTGTCTCCGTACGATTCAACAACAAGAAAAAAAGGTATTTGTAGGAACTTTTATGGCGTGATACCATTTTAACTCGTACCAATCAAGGTCAATTGATATAGATACCGAACTCTTCTAACCAGAACGCAGCGAGTTTTGACTAAGGAATGGTAGTCAATTCGTCTCTGGCTTGGATTCGTTTGGAACATATCTCTCCTTATCTATTCCTTGATGAGGATTACATTGGTGCTACTTCGTATCCTGTAGAGCCTTTTGTTCTCGAGATATGAGTGCTAACGTTCTGAAGCTTCAACCGGACAGTAAAAAACCTGAATCTCATCTGTTCAACTAAAAACTTAGTTTTCCTGAAAGTAAATGCTAGAATAGATGATATCGTTGATATCGAAGATGCTGAGATGAAATCATGAAGAGATAAGATCCGATCAAACAATTGAGATTAATATTTTTTCTTGGTGAAAATCATGATATCTCCACTAATTGCTGTGAACACATTATGAAACTGACACAATAGATATCTCACCTTAATGTAACAATGCTCATCAAGTTTCGACGTGTTAGGAGAGAGCGTTTTTGAGATATGAGCAATTCATCTTTTAATATTGCTATGAATAGGTATAAAAAGATCCGACCATCGATTTAAGCATCCTTGGCTGCTCTACACGCTCTTCACTATGATCTATGTTGATATTCATACCCATCATACCCTGATGAGTGTATTGTCCTATAATGTAACTGGAAAAAGGCTCAAAGCCGGAAAAAGAGAGCTATTTGAGTGAGCTTGCTCAACTCACTCGTAGATATCACACATGTGCAGACAGTTTTTTTGAGGAGGGAATCGCTGCTCATAGGTTCTTGATCAGTTTCATTCTGATTGTGATCGAGTAGAGTTGATTTTCATTCAGCATCAATATCATGGACCACAATAATCCAGTCTCAACTAAAATCCCAATGAACCTGCAAATCAATCACTCCCAAAGTCCAGAAAATGATCCACGATCTTATGATGCCATGGATGAGGCAACAGTTCGAGATGAGCCGCAAGCCTCAGCCGGTACACAAGCCATGCCTCAAAGTGGAATGAAGCCACCAAAGCACAGAGGTGGCCGTGGCCATAGGTCCAAAAGAAGACGGCATCGACTTTGGTCTCTTCGTCAGTGGAACATCTCGAACCAGATGAGACAGTAGCTGATCAATCAAGGAACCACCATAATGTAGGTATTCTCTGAGCTTCATCATATGACGACTGATACATTGCTTCTTTCCAGTAATGATACAGGGTGTTTCAGAGTAATATGACGAATTTCAAATGCTGGTATCTCGGAAACCCTTCGGAGAATTCTGCAAATTTTTTCAATTTTGTACAGTTAAAATGTGAAAGTTTTGTTTTCCATGAATTTGGGGAAGTTTGATAAATTTTAAGGATAGATAACAGGGTCCAAAGTTTAAATTTAGGATATCTCAGCTGGCGGGCGGAATTTCTGAAAAAAGAGGACGTTCTTGGAATTCTTATGCAAAATTACATTTGAAAAACTTAGTCCGGAAGCGATGGAATAAGAAATAAAAAATTTATGCTATACCGTTTTTGAACGTCTGAGGCCTATTAGATGGTGATAACATAACTCAGGATGGTGCGAAAATAACTCAGAATGGTGCCAACGTAAATCTAGATGGTGCTAACATAAATCTGCATGGTGCCAAATTAACGCAGAATGGTGCTAACATAAAAATAAAAACGATATTTACTTCCAGAAAAATTATGATAACCGGATTTTTTGATTGGATACTATCAGTATCATGAGAACCAATCATTGTAGCCAGCATTCCATCGAATTTTCCCGGAAATAATGAAAATATGAGCAGTCAAAGTCTCCATGGACTTTACATTGATGATCTTGAATTTATGACTTGTATGATGTTTGATCACACAATTATCTCCCCCGTTTGAATTGTAAATGCCTTCCTCCAATCCTGTTGACATGCTCAAATCGTGTTTGGATGCTCAAGCAAGAGTTCCTGACCATTTGAAAGTCTTATAATCGGACTTGCTCGAAAATACCATGTTCAAGCTCAGCGATATTTCATGTGTCTGATCATACTTTCGATCCTCGAGTTTTCCCCAGAAGTGGAAGTCACATGGTGTCATAATTATAAAGATAATAATACGACGCCGCAGTGAGGTCCACTAACGAAATCGCAACGTTAACCTCACTGCGGCAGGATTCGGTGAACAGAGAGAGAAAAAAAGAGAGACAGAGAGACAGAGAGTGAACGAGAGAGAGAGACTAAGAGAGACGGAGAAAGAGAGATCTTAAGAAAGAGAGAGATAGGAAGAGAGAGAGAGAGAGAGAGATATCAGGTAATTCGTCGAGTTTTGCCTAGGTTTAGGCCGGTATAACCGGCCCTTTCCACTAGTATTGAAAAGAATTCTAAAATTCTCTCAAGGGTTCCCGAGATATAAACGTTTCAAACTCGTCATATTACTCTGGGACACCCTGTATTGTTAGATTGATACCAGATAGATATCATAGATAGATTCTAAGTGGATAGAGACTGTAAATATTTCCTCGTACTGTTGGTTTATAGAGTCAAGAGTTTCCTATTGACCAGAACTTAAGTGAATATTCACCTCTTCTCTCGACTTTTTGGAAAGATTTCTGGGTAAGGCTTTCATGGAAATACTATTCAGTAACAGTGCTTATGATTTTCAAGTTGGGGAGCCTCTCTCATCTCCTAATCGGCATTATATGTTCAAAAACAGCTCAAGTGATATTGAGTCATGCACAGTATCAATCCATATTATCCTCTCCCTCATGGTTGAGAACAGCTCGGTATGATGGGAAAGAATGAGACTTCCCAACTCAGACCACATGAATCATCAAATACAATCACCTAGAGCTCGGAGTGCATGATTCTTAGCTCCACCTTCATTCGAGATCGTGATCCTGAAGATAAGGTCAGTTTCAAGTATAAAAGAGGTCTCACAATTGTCACTATCATCACCATTCAATTAAATGATTGTTATTCCAGTTCAGTCAAACTCTGCTCGTGAAATTTTGTTATGGAAATGATGTTTCTGACTACTCTTATGCTGATATTACTAACAGTTTTCGTCTCTTTCTCCAGCGAGAATTTTGCTGATATCGATAAGAAACTTGATGATATTCGTGAGAATGGCGATCCAGATAACCCAACTCTAGATCCATGGAAAGAATACTATTACATGATGGATAAACTTGGCTTCTTAAGTTTAAAGAAAAGTCAGCAAGATGGAATTCTAAATATCGTTTACAATTTAATCGACAGCTCACCCGAATTGAGAGGAAAAGTTGATGAGATGAAAAAAATGGATGTTATAAGCCCGGGTGATCGCCGTCGCTTGATGAATCTGGCGAACGAAATTTATAAAAAGAATGATAAATCATACTTATCTGAGGGCCAAAAGGTGGTGAAAAGTGCTCCCAAGGAGTTGACAAAAACCCTGAGGGATAGAGCTATTAGATTATGGAAGAGTGATCGAGTGAACATCTTCCTCGAGTTCCGTTGGAAGAGAATTTCTGAGAGCAAAATCATCCTCAATACTCTTCCAGATAACATGGGTACTTGCCTGATTCTACTCATGTTCTTGATTGAATTCTTCCTAAAAGCTGATTTGAAGAGAGGAATTTTTTCTTCTCTATTCAAATCCTAATTCTTTCTATTGCTCTAACTTTCCTTGAAAATTCTGAGAGCTTTCATCTGGATTATTTAGAGAACTCCATGAAGTGGATTAAAACTCGTTCCCATATCTATGCAATACTCAAAATATAAAGTATACATATAACTCGGAACATGCCAAACTCCCAAAGAAAATGGACTCATTTGTACCACGACTCCCGAAGCTCATTAATAGTCACATAAGCTGGAAGATACTGATTCTAAGTCATTGAAAAAATTCATTGATTAGGTATTGATTTCGTCAGAGAAGAATTCTTTACCTCACCTCCCTCCTGAAGATTGAAGAATTCATTCCTGTATTTGATGGATCTAGGAGAAAATGGGTGAACTGAGAAGATCATTCAGAAAATATCTATAAAAATATCATTTCATGTACTGGTTGAGTCAAAAATCGCAATACAATATAATCGGCTGATTTCGAGACTATTATTTGTACAGTTGCGAGTGGCACCATCCTATTGTAGGCAAGATTTTCAAACTAAGGTCATATTTCTTTGCTTCCTCAATGGGAAAGACATCAAACATCCGCTGTTGAGCATACTAGTCAACATTGGTATCGAGAAAATAAGATCCGATGACACCTTTGGTGGAAGTTGGTGACCATACCATCAACATATGTGAATGCGCATCATTTTCCTCCAAGTCAAAATCGGTCAGGTCAACCTGAGTATCTTCGAGCATCCACTGGCAACGGTTTTCCCGGTTTCGTTGTGTCCAATGAGAACATTTTCTCATTGGAGAACTAGGGAAGATCGGAAGTGTTGCATTGCTGTGCGATCACGTCCAACATTCTGCCACAGGAAGTTACTCCATGCAGCTCATGGTGTGGAGTCAAACTTTGGATGATCTGATTTTTTTAATTGACCATTCTCACTACCTCCAAGTATTCGATGACACTTTTGGTGAGACACTTTCAATCCTGGATAGCTCACGTGTAGACAATCAAGCATTACCATCCTCTTGTATAGCTCGTACCACTTTATTGGAATTGTCTTGATTCGATGGTGCACCAGAATGTTTCTTCTTTCCATCATCAACTGCGCCATAGTTCTTGAACTTTTGGATAGAGGGACCGATTTGCTTTCGTGTTTTCACAATACTCTCAGGGCAACGAATAAAATTAATTGAAGCGTCATATCAATCATCATCATTAACTGATGATACAGAGTAATACGATCCAGTTCTCAATATCAATCAAGGACATCTCCTCTCATCAGAGACTGAAATAGATGCTGGTTCAGGTTATGGAATTAACTTCGACAATGTTCAGTGATGTGAGAGGACGAGTCAGATGTATACTATTATGGACTTGGTTTTCATTTTGGAATTTTGTTTAATGTTTACACTGATCAAACAAGTTCTCGATGAGATAAAGGAAAGGCGAATGAGGAGAAAGGTGGATGACTCCATGTTCATGAGAAGAGATGAGCTGTTTTTCTTGTTCGATTTTATGAAAAACAACATTATCCATGATCAGATGAGCCCCTTCAAAATCACCCTTACATGAAATTCCAATCAACTTGACCACAAAATCCACAAGATGCTCACTACTGTATGGACGATTCATGATTTCGAAAAAGTATGGTCGATCATTGGAGACATCAGCTTCGATAGAGTAGTTTTTGGAGTTGATTGCACCAGGAGTGCTTCCAGTTCTGGTATCTCTCGATTATTTACCACAATTTCTCCAAGGAGAAGATTTTAGCCGTATCAATTCGAGTGCCATCAAGCTTCACTGCTTACTCATGTCTTTCTCTCCTTAACATCGAGACTATTTCCACGAACAGCAATAGTTGATACTCTCTTCAATGCTTATGAACACTCTTTCAAAGCTCTACTGATAGTAGCACAGGATGAAACTGTGCTAAAAACTTGACAATTTATCTGAAGCTGAGCATAGGTTAGTTGATAATTTTCGTCTTGCCAATCGTGGATCAGTTCCTTTTGAGCTTGTGGAATGATTCGATTTTCTTGGGGAAATAAATTGATCCCGATTGTAAGTGATTTTGTTAGCAGGCCAACTTCAGCCTTGAGTAGCGAAACCATCGATGATGTATGGCATATCTCAACATACATTTTTGAAGGTAGTTCCTATGATTTCACTTCATTTTGACTTGGTTTCATTGAGCTCAGATGAGCTTGAATACGTTCGTTCAACTATCAGTGACATCGAATGACTGAACTAAGAGATTGGTTAGATGAGGAATTATGCTCGTCGGATATTGTCAGATCAGCATTGCAGATTCTCCTGTATTCAGAGCATATGTGCAATGAGGAGAGGTGGT
The DNA here is from genome assembly GCA_003956705.1 of Brevipalpus yothersi. Taxonomy (NCBI): domain Eukaryota; kingdom Metazoa; phylum Arthropoda; class Arachnida; order Trombidiformes; family Tenuipalpidae; genus Brevipalpus; species Brevipalpus yothersi. The sequence continues at coordinate 3,828 of QZCP01000260.1, read as the reverse complement.
TATAGAGAAGAAATTGGTCTCCTTCAACACATATTTTTTCCAAATTTAAGGTTAAGGTAATGAGCCTTTGAAGATTGGCAATCATTCTCACCATCAATGATGAACAATGCATCATTCCACCATCCAGGTATTCTGTCGGGATACTTTGACATTGCCAGACTTCATGACTATCGTGATCACCTTTACGATCTCTGTCCAGGAAGATTCACTCCATGATAACAAAAAAGCTCACAAGGCTTAGAGGCTTGTTATATCTTCTGTACTATCATGGTTGCTTGCTGAACATGGAGATAAGATTTTGAAACCCATCCAATAATCAATCCAATTTGAGCTTCCCATCTCTCTTTCCCAACCTCAGAGCTTGAGACCACAAGAACTGCTGAGACTTCAGTTCCTTCTGATTGGGTCTTATTCAGTTCCTATGTTTTTTATGAAATGGGTTTCTTCTGTAGGTTCGCCTTTGAGACGGATGAGAAGAGCTATTGCCATTCAAATCAGGGGCTGATTATCGGATGGTATCTTGTGATGCTCCACTTTGTTATCATCTTGATTGCGAGGCCAAGGCTCTCGATAGGAAAGAGAAATGTCTCCAAAACTATTTCTTTGACTGTTTGAAGAAAGCAATGCTCACTTCATAGAGTGCAGGTGAAGAGTGTTCATTTTACCCTTCTTTGTAAGAGAGGAGGTATCCCGTTTCGGCCCATTATTATTCTCTTCCAGTTTCTAGGGTAACCTTAACGAGGAATCCAAATCAGTCATCAAAAATTCGATCCAATCCTTGGTTTTTGAGTTATCGACAGATTGTTCTAGTCATTACAACTTTCTCAGAACTTCGATGGAATTAGAATAAATAGATTGGACGCTACTTGTTCAAGAGAGCTATCCAAAAACTTCGAGCTGAGATCACGTTTGCCCTTCGAAAATACACGGAAAACCCTGAAAAATCGCAAAAAATATAGTTTTTCGAATAAATGATGCTCTTTCTCTTCTGGGAGCAGGATCGAACCTAGCTGAGGAGATCTATTTTCTGATGTTTCTTGTCATATGAGCCTTGGAATACGCTAAAAAATGGTGCGAACTGAATATTGGCAAAAAGTCATTCAAAAATATGGTTTTTCTCACTAAACGTACTCGAAACGACTTTGGAGCAGCATGAAACGCGTTTTTTTGGATATAACCTGTTAGAATATATCCGAAAATATCGAGTCATTTGAGGTGAAAGTGCTGTCGGAAATGATATACATTCAAAACTATGGAGAACACGATTTTTTGCGGTATCCGCATGAGATCGCTTCGATTGAAGTCTAATTCAATCTTATGGATATCTTAATTGATTGCAGACGTACTACCAAATCGAGAAATTTTCGGGTTTTAGGGAGACAAATTGTCAGAAAAACAGACCCGTAGCAGGTTCTGGCCTGGAGTGGCCTCTATACGATTCTGATAGAAGCTTCATTGGTACCCATTCAGATATCTGTTGAGCTGAGCTTTCTGAAGACTTCATCAAAACGGAAAATCGACCAATTCTTGGCTGATAAATTGCTAAAAAACAGACCCGAAGCGGATTTTGGCCTGAGGTCACATTTTGTTGGAATTTCAATATTTCCTTCAATGCTTCTTTCTGGCTGTGGTTCCATGTCAGGAAATGCTTGATCAGTAAGAAAAAAATAGCTCGATGAAAGATTATGATGATTGAGAACTAGTTCTTAGTCTAATGTTCTCTCAAATGATGAATCATATCGGATATCTTCATAATGAACCATTTGACAGCCAAGATTCAATATTATTCCAACCAAAGATAGGCTTTTGAATATATTAACACAAGCCCGATTATCAATAAACATTGGAACGAATTCTCCTCGGTTCCGAACCGATTTGATTCAGTCTAATTAAGTTAATCTAGCCATTTCACTCGAGAATCACTGATTTTCAACCTTCATCCCCATAGAAAACAGTGGAAAAATGCTTCTTTCCTTATGTTTCTGTGCTCAAATTGCCTTATAAGTCAATTGCTGGGAGAATTGAGAGTGTATGAAGCGTTGAAGGCAAAATAAAGATGTGATGAGGCTCAATCATCATTCAAGAATAAATAAAAACATGGAGAATAGCGAAGTTCTCCCAAAGCTTCAAGGTCAATTATCTCCGTGACCTTTGACTTTATCAATTTAGAACTCAGACCAGTATGCTCTATGAGTTATTTACTATCTGAATATGTGGAAATATTCATGATCAGACGTGGGCAAAAAAGGGGCATTTTCAGGAAACCTCCTTATAAAGTGAGAAGAGGAGAGATACATATAGACAGATAACAAAACCTCATCTCCTTTAGACAGTTCAGTTAAACACTAGCCACCTATTCTGTGTAAGACATTCTGTCTCTTTCCCAACCTTCAATCCCAATCTATGGATATGTTTATGTATAACAGGTAGCATCTAGATAGAGAAGTGGCTGAATCTTTCGAATGATTGAATTTTCTCGGTGAAAATCATCAGTTATGGAAAATAAAACCTATCATACCGCATTTCATGCTATTTTCTACTTATCGTGTGAACTTTCTGACTTTCTGAATTCTTAGGATGACTCTCCTCACAATAATTAGGACTTGATACGTTATTCCTTGCCTTGAACCCAGTTATCACATGTTTTGATCTCTTTGATACATTTGCATGTTAATCTTCGACTTAAGTTGCATTGCTAGAGAATCAAAAGGTCTTGCTGTTGCTGAAGAACTGAAAAAGAGGATCTCATTTGCTGTATTAGGATAAGTTTTCCCTGAAGTTCTGGTCAAGTTTAGCTTGAGGGTTAGGTCATATTCTGTCTCAAGCCCTGGTTTCCCCGAAAGCAAGCTCCATGGCTCTCGGACAATGCAATCCTTAGAGCATCTATTATCCCATGTATTCATTTGGGCCACAAGTGCAGTTAATTATCTTCCATGATCATCTCAAAACTCACAAGCTGAATTGTAGACAAAAATTTTCTCGAAAATCGTTTCGTTGCTTGAGTTTTTCGGTTCACAAACTTGATCAGAAAGCTCGTGAGGTGAGACTTTTTGGAAACATTAAGTGGCTAGTAACTCACTAGCTAGTGAAAATCATGAGATGTAGCCAGTTCGAGTGCACTTGTTCTTGGAAGTGAGGCGCTCATTAGCTCCAACCAACTGTGTTACCATAACCTCATTGTATGCTATGAGAACTTACGTCACCTATGTGTGAATATCATGTGCTTTGAATTTTTCTCAGCTCGCGAAGGCTGAGGAAACGGGGGAAGTCTCTTATCATCGGTTGCTGTCTAATCTCGCCTCCAACCCTCTCCTCCATCATTATGTGTATGAAGATGAAGCGACTCTGTCCTCGCTCTTCCTACCATTTTTTACAAATGAGTTTAATAGGATGAGATTGGTATGGTATGAAATCGATAATCATGGAGCAGATCACTCTTTGGAGGCATTTTCTTCAGAGGAGTTGAAAAGAGAGTCCTATTTTCATCTATTTCCAAAAATTTTCCGATCCATAGAACCTGCATTGACCAAAATAATGGGTTTTGGGAAAAACTGTCCCAAACAGATTCTTTCCTTGATAGAAGATCATCATCAGAGCTCGATCAAAGCACACCAACCCTTTTCCTACCTCAGCTCATGCGTTTCATTCATATTTATACCTAGTGACCAGGTTGGTCGAGAGAATTCGCGATGATAAGTTGATGCTCCTCAAAACTTGGAGGAGAAAGTTGTCACAGGCTGATACTGAAAGAAATATTTTCCCCATCCAACCCTTCAAATCTGGGACTTCTCATAAGATTCGCGATGATCTCTCAAAAGGACAATGGTC
>QZCP01000259.1:32502-64522 GCA_003956705.1 Brevipalpus yothersi | reverse complement strand
GAGAGAGAGAGAGAGAGAGAGAGAGAGAGAGAGAGAGAAAATTCCGAGAAAACTTTGCGAACCAATTTTGTTTGACCAATACTGTGGTTGTTCATGGTATGATCTGAATACTTGATGAGATTGAAGTGAAAATTTAACACATTTTTCTTTCCAAAATTGCGAAAGAAAGTTTGAAAAATATTCCATACCAGTAATGCATGTTGGAAATGTTGAAAGTTCAAATGTGATAAGATGAAAGTCCAATAGAGAAAAAACCTCCCTAAATCTATTGAATCATAAAGACGCGTGATCTTTGCATGGTTGGTACACAATTGTTTCCCAATAACAAGATTTTCGATTCAGATACTATGGTGAATGACCATTTTCTCTCTCACTCTCTATTCGTCCTTTGAATATTTGTGTATATAGTAATGAGTATTGGAAAGGTTGAAGATGCTCCAAGCACGTATCAGATACACACAGTGTGACTAAGCTTTTGCCTCTGGAATCACTATCAAATCGATCAAGAAATAAGAGTTCATTTCAGCAAGTTAAGCTAAGCTAGATCACGAGATTCGGTGAGTTAACTTATTTCAGTGGAAATAAAGTGACAATAAAAATGGGCAACGAAAGAAATTGATCTCAAATCAAATTGGATTATCGAAGATCAATCGATTCTCGGAATAGGTGATACAAAAACCTCTGATATCAACTCTTCTTCTCACATTTACCCTACACACTAGGATCAAGATTGATTTAGATTCCCTCAACCCTTTAGTTTACTGCTACTACTAAGGTTCTCTCTTCATCTCTCCATTGCTTTTCCCAACCTCATCAAGCTCTTTAAGGAGAATAAGAGAAAAAGAGAGAGAAAAAGTTAGTCAACTCGATATGCACGGGTCAAATAATAGGATTAGACTAACGAAAGCAAGCAAGGATGCATCAAATTGACCGTTTATGCTCAACTCTTATGCCTCTGATTCCTTTCCAACTATCCAATCATCCTTCTTTCTCTTTCTTCTTTTTTCGCTCTACATGACTATCGTTCCATTTTCCTTCAATCTTCATGAGCTCCATTGACTAGCTAAACACAATCAGACTGTCCACACATTGTGAGCTCTTTCTATTCCTTCTTCCATTCTATCTCTACCCAGAAGATCGAGAATCTCAATTCTCATTCGTTCACTATTCTAACATATCTATGGATGAGAATCATGACTCTGATATGATGCTTGAAGCATTAAATCTACTATTATTAGTAGATGTACACATTCAAGAAGGCAACTCTATTCACACTGACCGTTATGTAGACTTTCTCATACACACACACACACACATAACACCAATAAATGACATGCTTCTCTCTATCATCATTCAGAATAGAACGATTATTTACATTTGTACTGTTGCTATTTATCTGCTATTGGACTCTTTTCCCGCCATGTTCCTCCTAACCCAGAGATATTTACTCTCTCTCTCTCTCTCTCTCTCTCTCTCTCTTCTTGCTTGACCTATCAGTGAGAATCATCATCAATGCACTGAATTCTCATTCCATCCAATAAGAATCTTGACCACCAAGGGTACACATGGGAATGAACAGAGAGAATTATCCCAACAAATAGGCTCAAGAGAGGAGAGAAAAAAGACGAAAAAAAGAATACCAAGATCGAGAATATTAGTCAATGAAATAGGAACCTTGGAAGAAGTTGTTCCCAAAACCATGTGAATGAACGTCGAACTCTTGATGACACACTTACTGTTAACCATTCGTGCTCATCAACATCTTCTTGGAAAGTATACATTTTGTATGTTCATGCCATATTTATCAGTTCTATCTGGTATATACACCAGAATCACCTAACAGTGTATCTAGGGTGCCACTTGAAGATCCTCACAAATTATCACAAAATTCTCTTGTACCTTCTCCAAAGACTGGGGAATATAAATTTTTGAAGAAATCTTTCCAAGTCCATTCATTTAATGCTAAGATGCTTATACTAGCAAGAATATCCCAGATTAGAGCTTTCATAAGTAGATTTGAATGTGTCTAGTCGATATTGAAAGGAAGAGAAAACTTCCCTTGCCAAATCTTCTTCCAGATAGTTTTTTCAATTTTTGATGAAATTCATGTGTTATACTCAGAGACTTGAAAGAATTCAAACGTGGCTGAGAGCTTCTGGTATTCCAAGAAAGAGAACATTTGAATAAAGAATTCCTCTCACGAAATAGGAAGCTATCCGGAGGTGATCAAAATTTGTTGTCACCAAGATTAACTGACTTTAAGCTTTAGCAATAAGCTCTGTAACTGTAAATTGAATTTGTAAGATCATCTCATCTGTAGTCCATAAGAATCATTCTATCTAAAATGATTTGCCATCTTAACACCACTTTAGCCACAAAAAAGGCCACTGGCTATGTTACAAAAATCAATTATATTGAGAGAGGAAGACGGAAATGACCAATGTTCATCAGAAGCATGTGTCTGTAACTAATACTCTGTAATCTTTTCACATTTGCAATCAAACACAAACATAAATTGGGTGACAAAAGATGTTGACAATCAACATGAGTTTCTCTTTCTTTCTCTGATGGATAACATAAATTGTCAATGTCATTTACTAATTAGTAAGATCAAGGGGCAACTCACATTATGAGCCACTTGAGAGCTTCTCATTTTTGTGTGTATGAATGATGGCCTCTTCCATCATGGTTCCAGTATTTGTCATCAGAAAATTTTCACTCATATTAGCCTGGAATCCACGAAACAAATGAGCTGTCAGTAGCTGGTCTACTGGCTAGAATTGATCTTGTTCAAAATTTTACTATAGATTCTCTCTCTCATCGAAGCAGTATTGTGTCAGTGATTATAACTTTTCCACTTCTTTTTCATCTATACAGTTCAATTTTAGTCAAAATTGTCCAAAAAGACTATGCATGTCACCAATAATTCTATGTGGACACTGCCATTGCCATTGTGAAGTAATACTTCCGATCACAAAATTTCCACACTTCAACATAATTCAGACTCAGTAGTCGTAATGGGCAGCAATTTTCATGGTGGAATAGAGAGGAGGGAGGATTTACCGATACTCATGAAGAATAAAGGAAATCGAAGTCATCTTATGTAAGTTGAGATTTATTTATTTTACTGTATCCATTGTTGAGGAGAGAGCCTTTTGGCTGATTTTTTGAGGTATTGATATGAAGTCATGCGATGAAAAGGATGTCACAAAATGAATACAAACACACACACTTATATATATATATATATATTTACAGACATCCATTCATGAAACACAGATACACACATTCTCGGAGCAAAATGATCTTGAAGGGAATCCAGAATGGATTGAAAGAAATTTTAGTTGAGAAAAGGGAAGAAAACCTTTTTCTTTTCTCAAAAAAATGAATCTGTTTGTATTGGCGAAATGGAGAGTGAATCTTATACAGCTTGAATGAAGAGAAAAACTTTTTCTTCTCATGTAGGCCAACAATCTTTTCGAAAGAGAAATACATGGAATCCTGAGTTATTTGTTGCTGGAAAGAATTTGAGCAGAAACGTTGAATTGTTTTCATCTATATATGACACAATGATTCAAACGAATCATTCTTTCTCATGATTCAATTTTTCTCTCCCTAAATCATCCATGAAATTTTTTCTTCTTATTTCTTCCAGAATAGCCGTTGAGTAGAAATGTTTCGAAAACTTTCATCAAACAAATATCATGATATACGCTCATATATATCCACTCTTTCTCTCATATTATCAATGGTCATCGTTCATCAAAATATGGAAAGTATTTTCAACATTATTCGAATTGTATTCATGCATCACTTTTCGTATAACACATACAGCTTCAAATAATCGATTGTGTGTTTTATTTCTTTTATCCATTTACTCATCATTTTCCTTTCTTCTCTTATCTCAAAAGTACAAATGTACATTTGTCCATGATTATGAGAGCATCAAGAATGTTTACTCCCGAATAATCTTTCGGTATTAGAGCATAGAAAAAACATCGAATAGCTCAGAGGAGGGAGTTCAGAATTGAGGAATGTTCTATCATTATCATCAGGAATTCAGTGAAAACATCATCAATGCTCAAGAGGAAGGAAGAAAAGGAGAGAGAGAAAAGTAAACTTCACCCATCAATTGTGTAGCCGATTTTACATCGTTTTTCGCTCTCTCTCTCTCTCTCTCTCTCTCTCTCACTCACTCACTATCAATATGATGATGATTCCAATATCAATCTGAACATGAGTATGAACATGAACCGATTGCAATAATACATGGTCTTATGGGATTATTTATCTCATTTTTTGATCACTACAATAATTGAGTGAACAAGAATAGAACACAGGGCATACTATAATCCTATTATAGAGTTCCAACACTTATATTGGATCGAGAGAGAGAGGTCTCGAGGATACAAATCGCTTATATTATGATGATTTTGACTTGAACAAATCTTGTGGAGTTCAATCGAATCGGTTATAAGCATTAAAGTCAATGTTTGAACTAGAGGCTCTTTAGGTTATACTCATTCAAGATACGAAAAATATGATGTACATTTTTCCAAGAATATCACAAAACTTTTTCTTGGAACTCTTTCCTATAATCCTATCGCAACCTTGCTTTCGCCTTCCTTATTATTTTATATGAGCCATCTGATGTGCTGCCATGAATATTGACATGCAGATATATGGATGGCCAGGATCTATTTCAATAGTGGATCCAGTTTGTCGATCTCATTTGAGCCCAACAGAACGAAGTCTCAAAGGCTTTCGAAAGGGATCTCAGTATTCGAGAAATCTTGATACCTTCATACAATAAACTTGCTCAATCAGCCTTCGATAATCTTCTATCGAGTAAGAAAGAAAGAGAAAGCGATAATCAGTTGTTGTACAATAAGACAGAGACCAAGATCATGATCAATATAACAGAATAGGATTTCACAATGTCTCCTGGATGAGATTAGTTGACGCGAACTATCATCTGCCCTGGAAAGATTCAAAGAAAGAGAATCAAATCAATGAACTCAATTTGTCCCTAGAGCCTTACCTCCAATACCAATCTACATCGATTGAAGTCCTCAGATCTTCGATCTCTATGCACAAGATTGTGCCAGAGCAAAGGAAAAAAGTTCTGATTTGAGAAAATCAAAAGAATGATGAACTCATGAACAATTTTCAGAGGATAGAATTTTAGACTCACACTCCAAGCACTTGGGAGCAATGAACATTAATTAATATTTGGTGATTCTTTAAGCTATAGCTCTTCATGAGGCATGCTATTGAAGGAGGTAGCTTTCTACCTCTGAAATTTGCAGTTAAGTTCAAAAATTTTCAGTATCAAAGTAACTTACAAAAATAGGATAAAAGTGTTTTTTTATCTGCTAGTCCTCCTGACGATAAATTTCAAGAAGTGAATAACAGCAGTATTTTGTCCAACCAAACATTCCATTCTCTTTTCACTCTCGTCCAATGCTTCAGTATGACTTTTTCTACATTATGTATTCTCTCTCCATCTTTTCTCAACTGAGCTCAACAAAACAAGTAAGATATGGCAAGTTTAACAATGATAATTCAGCTATCCAAGCGAAATTTCGATCTTTGAATCCATTAGAAAAGCTCAAAGTACCCTGAAGGGAGGAGAATTGAAAATGCTCATAGGGTGTAGTAATTTTGCTTGCATTAAGTTCATTTCGTAAATGATTAATGGATCTTGGTGATGATGCTAATAGATCTAGTTTGAGGCACTACACGGCAATATATAGTTCAAATTCATCCATATATACACATATACGCCTATTGAAAGGTAAAATTTTCGATACAACTCAGTCCTTAAGCGTCTAGACACAGAATTTGTTTCACACACACACATCCACTCAATGCTAGATTGTTTGGTGTGTTGTGAGCTGGGTGAAAAAAGCATGAACCATAGCTTAAATTCCATTCCTGAATTCATCGAGAATACATATTTTGCCGATATGTATGGTTACTGTTGAAATTTTAATGGTCTCGTTCAATCTCTCGAGAGACTTCTGTACATCAGATTCTCATATTTGCTCAGTTAGCCAGTTATCAGTATATGTATACACGTAGAATGAAAATTTTCCCCTGATAGCCCAGCACGCAAAGGTTATGTGTGTACCTGTAAAGCGGGAAATTCTTTTATGGATGAAAGAGAAGAGAGAAGGGTTTTTTCCACACTATCACAAATATGATGAAAAGAAAGAATTGGTTCCTTCTCCGAATGTAAACATCTGAATTTGATTCATATGTTATGTCACTCGTATCATAATGCAAACATATCGGTCTGACATGGACAATGTTTGTCTTTTTCAAGAATGGATTTCAAAATTTTCTTCTTCTTTTTCTATTCTTTCTCTTTCTTTTTCTTTTTCACCAAGAAATTCTAAATAACACTCAGTGGTATAAAGTAGGTGAATCGAAAAACAAAATCCTAGGAATTCTGAAATCCTGGAATCCTAGAATCGTGAATGATATTACCATGGAGAAAAGAATCCACAGATTTTCAGTCACAAACTCATACACATACACAGGAGAGCATTTATTTAAATGATTTACAGGAAATCTTGACTTTTGATAGTGGAAAGAAAGATAGAGAGAGGAAGAGAGAGAAAGAAAAAAAATTCACTGACTAGTAAGGAAGTTACTATTTCTTTTCCAGTTGTTATTCACTTCCCTGGAAAAAAAGTCATCATTTTCTCTCTCTTCGGTAATCAATGTTGTGCAAGATGAAATAAGAAGAGACAATTCATTTTTTGTACTACTTCCAGTATTCTTTCAAGATCAAAATAATTTTTTCCTATTTTTCTTCTTTTTCTTCTTTTCTTTCTGGGGAAAAGAAGAAAAAAGTACAGAGTAGGATGCTTATCATTCTTCTTTCAATATATATCTGAAAGTCACTGTCTGTCTCTGATGTTTTTAGCGAGTCTATTGCAAAAAATGAGTCAACACAAGTGAATAGGAAAAGCAGAAGGATTCCCTTAGAAGGTGGAGAATTTTCCCTTTCGATCACAATTTTCATCTCTCTTCTTCCTTTCTCAATGATTGTGTCTGAAGATGAGAAAAAAATTTGACACTCCAAAAATGATGAAGAAAAAAGAAAAATTTTTCTCTCTATCTCTCCTCCCTGGAAAGAATTAAGTATCATATTATATATGTGGAGTGAGAAAGATAGATAAAAAGAAGAAATTGAAACGAAAAAGGTGTTCAGAATGCTCAAACAGATACTATTTGAAAAAGGAAGCTACATCATTTTTGTAATTAGATATAATGTTCTATAGTGGATGAGTTGATTCTATTTTATTTTATTACCTATTAGGCTCATTTCTGATAATAAATAATTCAACTGTTCATCTCATGGAGAGAAATAGAGTGAAAAAAATTTGAGAATTATTGCTCAAATTTCATAATTACACGACTATGTTAAGATTTTTTGTAAAAAAGATAAGTTTTCTCAACTATCTTCAAGCCCTTGAGAGCTCCAAGCAGTTAATTCACTTGATTGATCGTATTAATTCATTTGATTTATCTTTATTCCCTGAACCCTCTACTATGGGTTATATTTGTTTTCAATTCAGCAATCCACAGAAAAAATATCATTTCATGTCTTCTCTTGCTGATAGAAATTGATTTTATGCAAAAAAGGCAATCATCATGACTTGATGAAAAAAAGGTACTCGAAAGATTGAGAAGAGTCAAGTTGAGTAGATCTTATTATGGAAAAATCGTCTTGATCATCTCTTGACATGACATTAGGCACTCTCCAAGGTTCAGTATATTACATATAAGTTCTTCTTCTTGCCAGTATATCATGGAAGATGAAACAAAAAAACAAGTGACACTCAATTACTGTATCCCTAAACGGAGATAGAGAGTGTCTCAAGATCAAGTGAATTGGTAGATTACTTGGGTTGACTTGATGGTGATCAGTAAGAGAAAGAAAGAAAGAAAGAGAGATGAAGCAATTTATTTCACCCAATTTTGTCAATATTTTCGGGCATAGATCGGGAAAAGCGAAGAAAAAAATAGGAAATCTACTCCATAGGAATAGTCAAGTAGCTGGATTGACAGAATGGTCTGAATTGTAAGTGTATGGACAATAAGTTGATTATCATTTTGTGAGTTTGTACCAAGTGAAACCATTCCTTGAGAATGACAGGCTACTTTTTGCCATCCGATTACCTTTTTAGACCATTAGTTTTTCGATGAGTCTCGATGGATAACACTTCGATTTATGATCATCATGGTCATGGTGTATATGTGTATGCCTGAATGGAACGTTTCTCATTCTCTCTCTTTTGCTAAGGCTATCATCACTTTTATTTGATGTTTCTTCTACTTATACTTCAACTCTTTACTTAATTTTTTATTACTCCTTCTCTTTCTTCTTCCTTCCTCATTTCTTCTTTGATTTTCTTTCCTTTTGATCTTTTTTGATTCACAGTTTAAGATTATCACTTTCACTTCGATATTCTATTAGTGAGAAGGAGAGAAAAAAGGTTCATCTCGGTTGTGATCAAAAATCGAGCCCAAATCATTAGAAGTGGTAGTGTAGTATAGAGTATAGAGTATTGTTTGGTATACTTGAACAACACAATATTGACGATAATTTGAAATTCTAAGAGAGAAGAAGAAGAAGAAGAAGAAGAAGAGAGAAGAACTGTAGAGGCATATTGCTGCTCTAAGTAATACAATGATTTGAAGCTTTTTTCTTCTCTATTCTACTTCCTTGCACACACACAGCCCTTCAGATTACTATTCAGTTGATAACAAGAGGGAATCTCATTCTCTTGTACAGCATACACGGTGAACATTTTATTTCAAGAGATTATCGCTTTTGTTAAAGTTGACTTCTGGTTATTCACTTTAGGGGAGAAAGGCAAAATATATATGTCATTTCCGAATGTATTGAAACTTTTCTCCTTTCTTTCACTCAAATCTTCTTTAGTATGACTGAGAATCCAATTTTTTCAGTCTCACGATCACAAAAATATAGTCAATATCAATATTTCCTTCTCTATTCACGTATTATCATATTATTTGCTTTTTGTTGGAAGAAGATCTGTATACCACAAATACACAAGATCTATCAAGATCAACAAAGAAAAAAATTATTCTTTCTTTCAGGTGTAAATGACGATCATAACCGACATTTTTATTCCCAAATATTCCAAAATACTAGGGAAAAACGAACACATTTAAATAGAATATAGATCAATATTCATGTAACAAGGATGTACTGGGATATTTGGTAGAATTCGTCAAGAAGTTTTGATCATGCAAAGAGAAAACGAATGAAAGTGAAGATTAAAGAGAATAGTATGAAATTCTATGATTCAAGCACAAAATAACGAGTCGATTACATTGCTGTCATATACACACACTCAAATGGAGAGAAAAAAAGGGAAAGAAAAATGTTTGATGATTTGTTCTCACTTTTTTAAATCAAATTTTTCGCTATATTCAATGAAAATGGAAGCAACATTGCAGCACTCAAGAAGAGTGGAGGCTTAACCAGACAAACATATAGATTTTGTGGTGAAGATGAAGAATTGAATCACTCAAAGCGTCTTTGAAAATTGAAAGGTTTTTACTCAACTCTTTCATTGCTTTACGAGGTTGAGGAGAAGAGAGTAGAAAGTTTTACAATAGGAAAGTTGAAAATGGACTTCATTTTTTGGGCACATTATTGGGTGTTCAAAGTGATTTTCAGCTCAAAAGATGACTTAATGGCATCCATTCACACCTCACTTGCAGCGATACTTAAGTAATAAAATCAATGGGAAAACTTTTCTCTTTCTGTCTCTCTCTCTTTTATATATAAAATAGCCATTCCTTTGGGTCCAGTTATTTTTTGTTGCTGTTGTTGTTGACCAGTTTTTGGCTTTGTTCCCGAAGTTTATCTAGTTTTAGGTATATAGAAATATTGGTGTCATTTTCGCTCCTGCATAACGGAAAAAGAGTTCACCATAGGAGGTAAAAGAATACACATACTCCACCAGTAAGAATGTGGAAAATACTATCCAAAAGGAAGTAAGGAATAATGTCACTCAGATTCAACAGTAGAAGTGATAAACAGAAAGCAAACAAAATCAGAGAGAAGAAATAGAAGAGAAAGAAAGAAAGTGTGTGTGTATGTATGTGAGAGAAAAAGAGGAGGAATAAAGAAAAACAAAAGACAAGCCTCTGAATCTGAAGGTATTCTATGACATTATTCGATCGGCTGTGACACAAAGAATTGTGATGAGTTTTCTGCATCTCATCTTCACTTTCTACCATTTGAAATGGAAAACATACGATAGATGGAGAGGAAAATAAATTCTCCAAGTTATTCTACCGACAGATTCTCGGGTACTTTGACTTCTTTGGTTCTATACACAAGATATATAAGATCGACAGATAGGACAACAGAAGCTACATCAAAGTGAAACAAAAATGTTACACTTTTCCTGTATATAAGTCTCGCCTCTGGATCAAGATAGTGAAAGTTTCCACGAATTTTCCATGTAATTGGCATGTTCTCAGGGCTGCTGGAATAATCTTGTGAGAATAAAAAAAGTGACAAAATAGAGAAAGTATCATATTAACTCCCATGTGACTGGCCTCTTATATGAGTTGTTTCGTTTTGTATCCAACAAAATCAACATACACACACACACACACATAAACACTAGATACTAACAGTATATGTATGAGGATATTGCAATAAAAATCATGAAAGAAATCAGAATAGATAATGTATTCTCTTTCCCAGCTGAATAGCTTCTCAGATGACTTGAAGTTACAAAAGAGGAAGTGCTCAAGATTCTTCCCTTACATGAGAGAAGTAAACCGTAAGGTTTGTGAAAGTGCTGATACAAAGTTTTCCTCCTCACTTCCATTGAATTCAGAGGTAAATAATGATGGTAATTTGAATATATTCCATTGAGTTTTACCCTAGTAATAAGGGTTGAAAGGGTAATGATAATATGAGGGTATTTAAGAAAATATATGAATGTTGAGTCAGCTAGTTGATTGAGATGGATCATCACCAATTTGATCTAACTGATCTTGTATTCTATGGGAAGAAGAATTGTACTTGCAGAGTTTGCTAGTTTTTTCTTCATGCCTGTGAATAAAGAATACATCTGAGTATCCACCAGAATCAGCTCAATATATCAATTTTGTGAATGAAAGTATGCTGATTGTAAGGATTATTGAGCCATTCTACTTCCGTGACTATGTGGGATGTATAGAATTGATGTTACATTTTATTGATATTCTATTTCGTGATTCATTGAATATAAAATATGGCAAAAGAATACAGTAACTCTGCTATAACCAGCATTGACATTGTAGAAGAAATAGAGATGAGGTTTTCATGTCAACATCGTGCCTTACATGCCATGATACTTGAATTTGAGTTTGTAAATACAAAGTAAAATATAGTGAAAAAAATATGTAAATCGAGTTTCTAATATTAGTGGAAATTTTTTCCAGATGAACAAATATTTACCTCTTTGAGGTCTGCTCATTCAGCCTAAAAAATAGACTTTAAACTTAGCTATTGAAGTTATGCATGCACATAATTTTGTACCCCGTTGAGGTTCAAATCAGCGATTCTGTTCCCAAAAAAATACCAGAGAATATTTTCGGAGACATATATATTTCAATTTTTGAATATTTTTGGATTGAATAGTGATAAGCTCATCATGGAAAATTTTCGATAGAGTTTTGCCTAAAAAGGATTCGAAGTGTCTCAAAAAAGATATACAAATCTATATCAAGGTATGAAAGATGAAAATTTACCTGAAAAACTCGATTTTTTTATCAAAAAATAAAATGACAACTCATCTCTTCTATTGAATTTAATGAAAAAATTCGAGGAAAAAGTTATTGCCACTGAATAATTTCGGTATTTCGGTGACAATCCACTGAGCATTCCCTTCTGACCTAGACAAATTATTCCATCTAAGCTCTGGTGACTATAGTATTCCTTTCCACAAATACTTGGGAGAATAGAATCGCTTACCAAGAAACGCTTCCATGATTGAGCAAACATGGACTCACATAAAACTCATGATCATTACTCATGGACACCATTGAGTGACACTGGTTCCTCTTTTTTCTTCTCTTAACTATCATGAGTGTGACTAAACACTTTACCTGAACTCAAGATGCCTAACAATTTACCTTCATTTTCTGGAGGATAAAATCTATGAACCAAACGATTTTTCGCAACCAAATCTTTTCGACACTTACTTGAGAACACTGTTTCTCAATATCCGCAGATTTCTATCTACTTTTTGATCTCATGGAATACAGTCTATGATGAAACATGATCAATTCGTCTCCTCTTTTTTCTTCACCAATCTTGCCTTTTATTGCTCTTCTTCCTTTTTGGTACGTTTTTCTTCTACTTCCTCCTTTTCGCTCTCTTTCTTTTTCGTTCATTCAGTGATAATGAATGAATGGAACATCTTTTTGGGTAAGAATAAGAAGAAGACGAATAAAGTCCACTATATTCTTAGTACCAGCACAATTAGAGTACTAGAATGGAACCTTATACTTGACTATTGTGTATGTGTGTGAAGCTAGATTTTCCATGACCATGTCTATCAGTTTATTCTTTTCCGGTAGAATTGTGTGTATGTAAGCCCATCGCACATCGTCTTGGTCATCTCATCAGATCATCTCGCCTTGCTGACATCAAAATCTAACTCCAGACACAGTCCATAGGAAACACACCACTTCTGACTGACATACTGGAATAAAGTCTATTCCTTCCACTGGAGCATAGAAAGAGGATGGAAGAAAGAGAGTATTCCTTCTTATCACCATCTCATCTGTCAGCCATCACTATTCTTATGGCCAAAGTCCAGTATGGTTCCACTGGCTAACTCAACTACACACGCACAGAGGAGAAATAATAATTCATTAGAGGCATATTAGAGCCTCCAGGAAAAGACATTGATCAAGTTGAATGACTATCAGCAGGAGTCAGAAAGAAAAAGAGAGGAATTGAACGAAGTAAAAGTAGCTGAGATTGGCGAAGCACAAAGGTTTAGCACTCATAGGCACACGATTTTCTCTATCTATAATAATGATACATATGGTCATAAGTTCTTAGCTTTTGTAACCAATTTCCGCTTTTTTTCCCTTATAATTGAATCTACCTGACATCATTGAACATCAAGTAATATGGTGCATTTTGTGGAGACACTTTTTTCGACAAAATCTTTGGTCAAAAAATTAGCCCTCTCACTCTTTTACTGGACACCCACACATAACTATTCGAGATCTGATTTATCACTTACTGTGCAAGATTTATTTCTTCTACTTTTCCATTTTGAGTTTCTATCAAATATCAAATCTGGAATAACAATTGGGCATACAATAGGTTCTTGGTGAAGATGGTCACGCATTTCTAGAGACAATTTTCTAACGAGTCACAAACTTTTGTTTCATAGGCCCCCAGGAAGTTATTCTAAGCGTTATCAGGCAGGTATCGGTTATCTTTACAGCCCTGAAGGCTAAGATTTGCCTTTTCAAGCTCATGAAAATTTGTGAGGCTTCTGAATTCCAACAATAGGCTTTCAAGAATTGTATTACTCGACAAATGAAAAGTAATAAAAATACCAACCCTACAAATAAAAGAGAAAAAATAGCAAATTGTTGAAACAGAAACTTTCAAACTCCTTCAGGTCAATTTTGGTAAAAATTTCTTTCAACAAAATTGAACAAATGAGGTTCATTTGAGCTGAACTTCATTGATCTTTGATTCACTTCGAAATATGAGATCCAGCATTCATCAACTGAGAAGAGAGGAAGATCATCGTTCATTTCTCACACTGTCAGAACATTCTTTTTTGAGCTGATGTGAAATCTTTTTCTTCTGTTCCACATCTTGGAGGCTCCAGACATGATTGAAAATCTTGAGGCTCCAAAAATAGTTTACTTCAATATGAGCTTGGAGACAAAAAATATGATCTTGTGTATGAAAGAGCAAGAAAAACTCCTCCATCAGCTCTTTATTGGTATTTATTTTGTTATACTTTATCTTCTAGCGGGAAAAAATGTATTCTTTACGAGAGAAAGAGTGCAAGAGAGGCTCTATAAATTCTCAAACAAGATCTACTCAAAGAATCTTCATATTTCAACTTAAATTTTCTGGTTGATTAGAATGTGACCATGAACTTACGTGAGTTCAATCAATCAGCTAATATCATATTTGGGTGACATCACCACATTATCAGAATAATTTTCGTATGAACTTGTACACTATTGTCTATTCTCAATAAATCTCCATAAATATGGAAATTTCCACGATAACGGATAGCAAGTGTGTGTAGGGGTAACAGAGTTGGAATATATGAATTCTCATCATCATGAAGGTTTAATTTTGTGAATACACTTTGAAGGGAATAATTAATCAGTTCAGTTGCAGACAAGGGCCGAGCTCAAGGCATCAATTTTTCAAAACATAACTGGAATGTTGAAACAGTGGAAATTATTCTGACAATAATGATGGCAATGAGTTCAATCTGATATTGCACAATTTTCTGAGATAAGCCAAGAAAATTACTTCTAATAAAAGTCACCATTTCCCCTCGGTATAATTAGAGATAGTGTCTAAGATGAATCCTTTCAAGCTCAAATAGAAATTATATGCCTTGCTAATGAGTTTGTTGCACTTCTTCAATCTCTTGGCAACTGAGTAGATTCCTCCTCTTAAATGTATTTGATTTTTCAATTGAGTAAAAGAGGAAAAAAGGCTTAGCATTGATAATTATACATTGGAATCCCCTACTGAATTCCAACTGTTCAAGTTCAAATCGTTTAATGAATTCAAAATTTTACTCCCAAGATCGCATAATACACTTGTGGGAGACACATCTTTTTTTAGAACTTTCACAATACAACCCAGAAGACTTTCTGTGACTTTACTCCCATAGTCTTGGAGTTCGATTGTCTGAAGAATGTGATCCATTAGACATTCTTAAGCTTCTTGAATTAGTCATTCCAGATTAGTGTTTCAATTCATGATCAAGGATGCTAAAAGTTCTCAATTTACACAAGGTATCGTTCAGAAATCCCAGAATCAACCTATTCTTGAGTTTATTGAAATAATTTTCTCTGAAATCACATAAAATGTGAGAGTGATCATGTTTTCAGACGTTCTTAAATACGAAAAAAAATGGAAGAACCGTTATAAGTCTATCTTAATTCGGAAAAGTAGAAAAATCCTCTTAATTTATTCAAAAAAACTTCTGATAAGGACAAACAAGACCTACATCAATTCATTTTAAATAGTGTGTAGAGTTAGTAGAAATGATCAGCGAGAGGATGTTTTTTCATCAAAATGGATCAATTTCCCACTTAAATTGAAACAGGATGGAAATCTCCCCTCTTTCCAAGAAAATCTCCTTCTGTGCCCCTTTTAGGCAGAATAGTCTTTCACTGAAACTTATAGATAATTCCAAAGGAATGGGAATTCATCCCTATCCTGAGTGTTAAAAATGCCAAACACCAAGAGGATAAAGGATGGCTGAAATTTTTCACACTTCTTTCCCATAGAATGAATAGGTTCACAGGAAATTCAAGGGGCTAAGTATTTGGAATTTTTTTTTCTCTCTCTCTTCAAGTTACTTTTTGCAGACAATTCTTGAGTGATAGGAAGGAGAGAAGGACTTGAGAGAAGAAGTATTCTGCTTACTAAGCAGCACATCTATCTCGACTAGATTTGCATTTGATCTCCATAGAATATTTTATGAGAAAGAAAGATGGTGTATGGAGTAAAAATCGAGATCAATTCCCTAAGATAAGAAGGAGTTGAATACATCTCTATATACTTTTTTCCACTGATCTTTCACAATTCCATTCAAATCCATGAATTTTTCTCGAGTGGAGCAGAAAAAAGTCATTTAAACACAAGTTCATGGATCTTGGTGTTACAAAATCTTTGAAACTCCTGTTGAGAAAAGGTCTCCCTGAAGATTTTGAGATTTTTACATCGAGTAACATGATGAGATACACGATATCTTATTCCTCTTCACCTCCCCGAATATTCCCTCCTAATTTTGCATAAAGGCTCTTGACACAAGATGATCACATCATTACCACACTTTTTTGCATATACATACTGTTATGATGCACATCGCATCTTAGCTCTTAGGCTCAAAAGGCGAAGGAATAGGATGAACAATGTCATGCAACAGATGATAAAAGTTTTCCATTAGCGAAAAAATCATTAATTTTAAGGAATAGTATTAGGAATATAAGGAACAAACATAAATTAGAGAGAAGAATAATAGCAATTGTTATGAAAGATGAAGAAAAGTGATGATCACTTGTATACTGACCGTTCGAAGTTTTCTTTCAGCCCGGATTACATGGACAACCATAGCATTGCCTAAAAAAGTGAGCAAACTTAATGTGTACAATCCGAAGCCCAAAGGAATAATCATTCCAAGATTTTCACTGGTCGAATTATCCGTATGTAAACTGTTCACATGGATAAATGATGAGGTTAAATTGGTGATGATTGAATTTGATGAACCAACACCAATTTCACTAGCTCCATTGTATAAAGACATGGGACCGTAATAATCACTTGTGGACACAATTTTTGCGATATTGATGATCGGATTTTGGTCATTCATCATGAATTCTGGGTTGGAAGCATATTTTTTCGAATACTCAAGAGCTGTCAATAAGTATCATTATTGATATTAGAGAACTTTTTCAATCGAATAGAATTAATTTTGAGTTTATATTTCTCAAAAAAACTATGAGAACGGCAATATTATGAGTATAACATACAATAAAAATTGAAATTGAATTCTAGGGATTCTCGTGTAAGATTTCCAGCTGTTGAGAGAATCGACGATATTGATGGATTAGATCATTATCGTTGACTAGAAACAAGTATATCATACACCTGGATGGCCAG
This sequence comes from Brevipalpus yothersi, assembly GCA_003956705.1. Classification (NCBI taxonomy): domain Eukaryota; kingdom Metazoa; phylum Arthropoda; class Arachnida; order Trombidiformes; family Tenuipalpidae; genus Brevipalpus; species Brevipalpus yothersi. The sequence goes on along the minus strand of QZCP01000259.1, from coordinate 47,580 downwards.
TATGTATTGTCAATATTGGAACAATCGATTTACAGATTCCCAAAACAAAGAGTTAACTGATCACGTCATGAAACGATCGAATCAGTTGACAATGTATTCTGGAAGAATTGTAGACATTGAATAGTTTGGACACTCATATGTTCGTACATTCTGAACACAAAATTTTCGGGATATGGATGATTAACAGTACTTGGGAAAGTTTCTCAAACTGAACAATCCACTGTTAGTATAGTATATGAAGAACAATTCTGTACACTAAAATAAATGTCAAGATAGAAAGAGAGAGCCAAGTTTTGTGCACGTCTGGGAGCAAGGCTTAAATTGGCCACATGATTTGTGGGCGCAAACTCTTTTTATCCTTTTATTTTTTCCTTTACCATTCTTCCTCTAGTCTCTTTTTCAGAATCGATTACAGAGATTGTATTTGTTTAATTCTTTGTATCTCTGGAGGCAAAATACGCACTTAACACTTATTAGATTTTTCTCTTCATTATTATTTGAGCTGGGTAAAGTATCTTTGAAGAAAAAAAAATTGAGTAAAAAAAACTCGACTTCGCTCCAATGCTTCATATTTATTTGATCCAGATGACTCGAATGATAGATATTCTTTTGGTATATTCTATGGGAAACAAAATTGAATTAATTCTAATTAGTCATGAACCTCAAGGCAGGGATAGGGAATAGCATTCAGTCATTAAGAATGATCATTTGTCATATGAGTCTTCATAAATTTTACTTGGTTGAGAAAATCGGTATAAATTAAAGTTTACCATCAATTTTTTTGTCTACAGACACAATTTCAGGTATTACTGAGAACTACTGCAGATATTCTCGTTTATTCTTTAGGTAATTTTTTGCTCTAATTGGAAGAATTCCTTCAAATCACTTGTTCAAGTTAAGCGAATAAGTTAATCATTTGGGCTTACAAAGTGAAAGCTTCCTTAAAGAAACTAACAACTTGTAAGCTGAACTTAGCAATGAAAGCTTATTGAATGAAAGCAAAATAGGAATATTTCCAGAAACATTCTCCAGTATCATCAAATATCAATCATAATTTTTGGAAAAATTAATTGCTCAGGTCTGTAAATTGTCTCTCAAAAGAATGTTATCTCAGAGATGAAGAACGTTGATCACACTAATATTGCCGAAAGAATATTTCAATCGAAGGTAACCTTGGTGATGATCGAAAGAATACAACAAAAGCACACTTTCAATCAAAAGTCTTCATATTTCAGCATTGCTGAACTAGAACTGTTTCCTTAATTGTACTCATTTGATTATGGAATCTCTCAGCTATGAATATCCAAACTCTGAGCCAATAGATGATGATGAGTATGAGGAAAAAGATTCTCAGTGAGTAACTTGAAAGTTTTGAAATTTGAAATTTGAAATGAATAGTACAGTATCAACTATTTATTCCATTTGAAGGCCTGTATCAAGCAATCGGACAGAAAATTCCACCAAAATTCCACCTGAAAAAGTGTCTCCATCATCAGACAAGTGGCTATTGGCGTTCATTGACCAATCAGCTGGTTTATATACTCATACTGCATGTATGTGCTTTTGTGATCTCAATGGTGATGGAGATCAAAAGTTGGTGATCGCCGATCTTGGTGATGCAATTCGAGGAATGAAGCTCAACATCTATCGTGGTACCTCTATGCTATCTCAGATAACCCTAATTGATTGTCCATGTGGTGTGATTACATTCCATATGGATTCCAAGGAGCCCAGAATTCCTGCGATTGGTGTGGCTTCCGGATGCTTTTTATACATATATAAGGATATGAAACCTTTCTACAAATTTAGTTTACCTAGTTTGGATGTTCATCAAGTGGAGAGAGAAGCTTGGTCTAATATTCGAGAGAATAAGATTGATTCAATAACATTGAGAGGAATACTAGAATCGCTCGGAATTGAGATTGGAGATTCAAATCTATCAGCTAGATCTCAGGCATTATTGGAACTTTCAACTATAACAGCTCAAGAAGAGTTTATAACTGTTCACAGATCTTTGCCATTGAAACGTCCAAACATGATCACTTGTGTGGCCACAATGAAAAAGACTGTGGAAGAGGAAAATAATCTGAGCTGCATTGTGATTGGAACTGAGAATCGTGATATTTTCATAATTGAACCAGATGCCTTCACGATACTTTCATCGGTAAGTTTCGAGAATATTGATTTCTGGGGACAGAGTTTTTCTTCTCAAGTCATCACAATATTTATAAGATGTTGAAATCATTTCATGGAGCTAGCTCATGCGATATTCAGGTATATGTATAGAAGCACTGTCAACATAATCTCTATTTTCCAAATATTCTAGGTTCAATTACCGAGCGTTCCAGTATTCCTTCAAGTAAGTGGCCTATTCAATGTGGAATACAAAATCATCGTTTCATGTCGAGACGCATGCATTTACATGATCAAGAGAGACCTCAAGACAGGTCGATTGTGTGTTCAACTAAATTCTCAGCCTGTTGGTATAGCATTGGCCAATGGTAACATTGTAGTGGCTACTATGGACAGTAATGTGTCCTGTTTTGCTACCAATGGCCTTAGAATGTGGAAATTATCGACCGAACCTTTTGGAATAACTTGTATCGCTGCATTTGATATTGAAATACTGGGCATCACACTGATTGCAGTGGCTGTAGATGATGGGAAAATTTTTCTACACAATGGAAAAGTGAGAGTGGATACCATTGAGATAGATGATGTAATTACTTCCATGAAATTTGGACGATATGGTCGAGAAGATAATACACTGGTTATGGTGTCACGTAGTGGGCATCTTTTGATAAAAATATTGAAAAGAACAGCAACATTTGTTCCTAAAGAGTCTGATACTAATGTGTCTCAAGTGCCAAAGCTAATATTGCCCAAAAAGAGTAAACTTTTTCTCAATCAACCACTTCGAGAGAAAGATGAAGCAGTTGGTAAGATATGAGGTTTCTTTGATGATCTTTGGATGGGAAGCTCCTTAAATTAATCATTTTTTTCTTCCCTTATTTTTTTGTCTTCTTCCCTCTTGATGATGACGACAAAATTAGCCATTCATCGTACCTTCCAACATGATTTATATCGACTAAGACTAATTACCGCAAGATCCTATGTGAAAGCGATCGTATCGAGTTTGAATCCGATGACATCAAATACAATGGATCCTTTGAAACTTTCAGCTCAGGTTGGATGAAGGAAATAAGTTTTTTCGCTTGTATTCAGTAGTTTGATTGAAAAAATGTCGTTCTTTTTTCTATTCTGGTATCTAACTCAGGTTCATGGTTTGGGTCCTATTTTTCGACTAGTACTTGAGGTTCAGAATACATCATTAGACCAGCCATCGACTAACCTTAGTTTAGTGTTCTCATGTGACACCAAGATTTATCGAATAAGTCGAAATTGTATTCCAGTGCCTTATCTTGCTCCTGGTATGGTATACACCTTCGCAAATAAAGTAGAAAGTGTTAATGAGCTGAATATTGCTGATATTATCAAGGTTAGTTGTACAATGGAAAATAATGAACTTTCTTGCGTAATCTTGTTTTTCAAAATATTCTATCTCTCTCTCTCTCTCTCTCTCTCTCTCTCTCTCTTCTTTCTCGGATATTGCTTCATATTTTATAACAACATAGGTCTATGTGTTGCAAGAGAAAGTTATCACGCCATTGATCACCGCAATAATAAACATGCCTGCCAGTGAATCTCCTCTCTGAATTTGAATTTAAATTCGAATGGGAAAAGCCATTTGATTTGGTGAATTTCTTTCATCACTAGAAATCTGATTCTATTCTGTGAGAATTATCTCCAAGTGATGCAACATCAGTGCCTCATATTACTGAGATTTTGCAATTTTTTTCCAAATGGGAGTCAAATGAAGCATCGATTGAATTTCATGCAACATTTTCATTTCTTGAGGGGTGTTGTCACCTCATCAAGTACGTAATGAGGCTCAAAGAATTGTAATTTACAAAAAAATTGCATATATTTTCAATCAAAGATTGTAGCAAAAAAAACTTTTCCAATTTTAATCACAATTTCATCCTAAAATTCAATATGGAATATACTGTCTGATGTCATTTTTTTCTCATCCCAAATAAAATTTCTTGATGCCTCAAGAAAGTGAAGAAAAAATTTTCAATTTTGCCTCTGAATCTCCACACAAATCAAATGTCGAATATGTTGGATTTCGCACAATTTTGAGCCTCAATATAAGGCATTAAAAAAACCAACTTTCATTCCAACATGAAACATTGCTCACACATGATGGCTACAGATGATGTAAGAACATCAACACTTAATCACTGTAGCCATGATACCCATAAAAAAGTGGCCAGTTGCTCATCATGTATGTAACTCAAGCCTCATGAACCCACCTCTAGTGTTAATGACCAATGTCCGGATAGAGAGAGAGAGAGAGAGAGAGAGAGAGACAGGAAGTGACTCAATCACTCCCCAAAACGTGGACCAAAAAAAAGCCGGCTTCTGTCCACATCCTGTTTGGTATCCATTCAAATTGCGTACCAAAAGCATTGATTGGCAAGTTGCAAGTTTCGCACCGAAGCTGTACACACACATTAACAGTAACATTGATTAAAGTGGCTTGATTTTGTATGTAATCAACGAAAAGGAATTTCTTGATCCACTTTTACACTCGATTGTGTGTGAGAGTGAAAAAAGTAGATCGAGTGGTTGTGTTAACAATTGCTTGATTGTAATACATTTGTGCTGGTAACCTTCACCTTTTCTTTCCACCTGAATTTGTGAAGGGGAAGGTAAACAGATAGTGCAACCGTAAACATAGTGGAATACCTTCTTCTTTTTGCTGTACGTTCTGTTGACCTCTGTATGATCATTGTGTGTGAACTTGATCCTTATTATTATTTGTTAACCAGTCAATGGTAATATTTTGAATATATTTTATTCGTGATACGAAAAAAAATTTCACCATGAACCGGTGTGCAAGCAACATCTGTAATGTGCTCAAAACAACCAAAGAGAAGAGTATATTGTCATATATTCGCAATGGTTCTTTCGGATACAATGTATCACCATTATTGTCGATCGCCAGCAATCGAAATGTAAATGCTCAATCACTACTATCCAAACGTAATTATGTTACCAAAGCAGCCCAAGAGCCGTTCCTCAATGGCTCATCGTCCATATATGTTGAGGAAATGTATAAAGCTTGGCTAGCCAATCCAACATCTGTACATCAGGTGAGTGTTTCAATCATCAATCGATTCTGCAACATTTCGGACATCTCGAAGGTCGTCTCCATATGTGTTCAATATATTGTCGATGATAGTTCCTATTCTTCTTCGATAATTGTTCTCATTCTCCTCCATTTTCTATTGTCTGTATACACAGTCATGGCAAGCCTTCTTCAAAAGTGCCACCGCTGGTCTAGAACCGGGACAAGCTTATCAAAGTCCACCAACCATCAGTTCGACATCGATTCGAGCAAGTATGCCGATGGCTCATACGGAAAAATCGGAAACCGAAAAGACAACATCAGTTATCGAAAGTACCAACATTGAAGATCATTTATCAGTACAAGCCATCATTAGATCATATCAGGTATGATGATGACGATTGACAATTTTATAATCATAACATGCATCATCCTTAATCACTTGGTATATCCTTGTGTGAATAAGCGTTTTGTGTTTGTTTGTTTCACCGTTTTTTTTCATTCGCTTTTGCATTGCTGTCTTGTAATGAAATTATTCTCTTATCGATTTGTTTCATCATTTTCCTCCTCTTTTTTTTCTCCACCTCCCCCCTCTCTCCACCATTCCCATTTACTGTACTTGTTTATCCTGGTTTAAATCAAACATCACACATGATACCGTATATACACCCAAATTTTTTCGTTCTCCCATGCATATTCGACTGATTCATACATTTCCATTATCATCATGATGAAAATCTGCGGCACCACGTATACACACACACACATCCACACATACATCGAACATTCCAAATAAATAGGTTCGTGGACATCTTGTAGCTCAATTGGATCCACTGAATATTAGATCAGCGAATATATATTCCACTACCGAATCGGAAGGAGCACCAAGCTCCTTCCAAATGGTGCTCAGAACTCATGCTTTGGGTATTTGATTTTTTTCCCTTTTTTTATTTTCCACTGGTTTCTTGTAGAGCAATTAATATTTAGTTTTTCATGCTCATGCTATTATTTATTGCGTTTATGTTGGGCCATATTATTATCTCTTCTCTATTCTTTCACCCACACACGTACTTTGAGCTTTTTACATTCACACCACCCTGAACTCATTTTCCCGCCCTCATTTCCATCATAACATTACTATCTCTCTTAATATTTTCCTTTTTCGCTTCTCCTTTCTCTCTCTCTTTCTCTTTCTCATGCTTACCAATCACTCAAGATTCGTGGCCACTTTTTCGCTAGACTTGATCCCCTTGGAATCAATGTAACTTTTTCCGATGGTGAAATCGCTTGGCTAAAGGAATCTAACCTTGGTACTTTTACCTTCTAATGATCAAAACTAATCCTCCAAGTAACCTCGCATTAATCGTCTTTCCCGCTCAGCCCAACATAAGCGCAACCATTTTTTTCCCACTGTTTCAATGTGAAAAATTTTTCTCTTCCTTCTTACTTTTCCTCTTCCTGAAGATGAACGAGACATGGATCGCAAATTCAAATTGCCAAAGACAACCTACATCGGTGGAAATGAAGACACTTTGACACTGAGAGAAATACTCCGTCGATTAGAGAATACATATTGTAAACACATCGGAGTTGAATATATGTTCATTAACAATCTAGAACAGTGCAATTGGATTAGAAGTAAATTCGAAACACCCAACATTATGGATTTGGATCGAGAACAGAAGCGTTTATTGCTTGCACGTTTGACTCGTTCCACAAAATTTGAAGAATTTTTGGCTAAAAAATGGGTCTCTGAGAAACGTTTCGGTCTCGAGGGTATCGAAGTTCTCATTCCAGCCATGAAAGCCATAATAGACAAGTCCAGTGAATTGGGTGTAGAGAGTTTCGTCATGGGTATGCCTCACAGAGGTCGATTGAACGTTTTGGCTAACGTTTGCCGTAAACCTTTGGAACATATTTTCGCCCAATTTAACGCTCTTGAGCCTGCTGATGAGGTAATTGATCCTATTCTTTTCTTCTGAATTTGTGTTTTTTGCGACTCAAATCACTTTTCTGGCTCACAACACTAGAGAATAAGTGAACTTTCAATTTATTTATAATCTTTGCCAGGGCTCTGGTGATGTGAAATACCATTTGGGCATGTGTCATGAGCGCATAAACCGTATGACGAACAAGATGATCAAATTGGCAGTGGTTGCCAATCCTTCTCACCTCGAAGCTTGTAATCCAGTTGTTCAAGGTAAAACAAGAGCAGAACAGTTTTACCGTGGAGATTCTCAGGGGAAAAAAGTTATGTCTATATTGTTACACGGTGATGCTGCTTTCGCTGGTCAAGGTCTTGTTTACGAGACATTCCATTTAGCAGAACTTCCTGATTATTCAACTCATGGAACTATCCATATTATCGTAAACAACCAAATTGGTTTCACAACAGATCCCCGAGTGGCACGATCTTCTCCCTACTGTACTGACGTCGCTCGCGTTGTAAATGCTCCAATATTTCATGTCAATGGAGATGACCCTGAGGCTGTTATGCATGTCTGTAATGTTGCGGCTGAGTGGCGAGATAAGTTTGGAAAAGATTGTGTCATCGATATTGTTGGCTATCGTCGTAATGGTCACAACGAAGTAGACGAGCCAATGTTCACCCAACCTCTGATGTACACTAAAATTCGTAAACAAATTCCCGTTCTTGATCTATATAGCCAAAAGCTTCTTGAAGAAGGTGTTTGCACCGCAGATGAGATAGAAGCTGTTAAGCAGAAATATGATGGTATTCTTCAAGATTCTTACAAAAAGGGTGATGTAACTGGGAAGATCCATAATAAAGATTGGCTGGATTCCCCTTGGCACGGATTCTTTGGCGATCGAGATCCATACAAATCTGATCCGACCGGAGTGAGTGAAGAGATTCTTTCTCACGTTGGAACATGTTTTAGCACTGAGCCTCCTGGCGATTTCAAAATTCATCCCGGTCTGAAGCGTGTCCTGAAAAGTCGTCTCGAAATGGTCCACAAACGTGAGGTTGATTGGGCTCTAGCAGAAGCGATGGCTTTCGGCTCCATTTTGAAAGAAGGATATCATGTTCGCTTAAGTGGGCAAGATGTAGAGAGAGGAACTTTCAGCCATCGTCATCATGTTTTGCATCATCAAACCGTTGATAAAACCACGTATCGACCTCTATGTCACCTCTATCCAGATCAGGCTCCATACACCGTCTGCAACAGCTCGCTCTCTGAGTACGGTGTTCTAGGATTTGAACAAGGTTTCTCAATGACCAATCCCAATGCATTGGTAATTTGGGAAGCTCAGTTCGGTGATTTCCACAATACAGCTCAGTGTATCATAGATCAGTTCGTTGCCAGTGGACAAGCCAAATGGGTTCGTCAAAGTGGTCTTGTAATTTTACTTCCACACGGCATGGAAGGTATGGGACCTGAGCATTCAAGTGCTCGTCCTGAACGATTTTTGCAGCTTTGTAATTCTGATTGTGACGAATATCCGGTGAGTTTTTGTCCTTGTTCTCTCTCTCTCTCTCTCTCTCTCTCTTTCTCTCTCTCTCTCTCTTTCTCTCTCTCTCTCTCTCTCTCTCTCTCTCTCTCTCTCTCTCTCTCTCTCTCTCTCTCTCTCTCTCTTGAACAACATACTTATTCAATTCTTGCTCTCAATTGCAGAAAGAGTTCGGTGAAGATTTTGTTAACAAACAACTTTACGACATCAATATGATTGNCTCTCTCTCTCTCTCTCTCTCTCTCTCTCTCTCTCTCTCTCTCTCTCTCTCTCTCTCTCTCTCTCTCTCTCTCTCTCTCTCTCTCTCTCTCTCTCTCTCTCTCTCTCTCTCTCTCTCTCTTGAACAACATACTTATTCAATTCTTGCTCTCAATTGCAGAAAGAGTTCGGTGAAGATTTTGTTAACAAACAACTTTACGACATCAATATGATTGTTATCAATTGCAGTACTCCTGCCAATTATTTCCATGCCTTACGTCGTCAGATAACTCTTCCTTTCCGAAAACCATTGATTGTTATGTCCCCTAAAGCTTTATTGCGTCATCCTGATGCAAGATCAAGCTTCGATGATATGGTTGAAGGAACTGAATTCCAAAGAGTGATTAGTGAAAAAGGGCCAGCTGCTGAGAATCCTGAACGAACTCCAACTCTAGTTTTCTGCACTGGTAAAGTATATTATGAGCTGTTGAAAGAAAGAGCTGCTCGTAATCTTGAGAAAGACGTCGCTATCACTCGATTAGAACAATTGTGTCCATTCCCATGGGACTTGGTGACAGAGGAAATCAAGAAATATCCTAATGCCAAGTTGATCTGGTCCCAGGAGGAGCATAAAAATCAAGGAGGCTGGTCATTCTTTGATCCTCATGTACTAACTATTCTTGAGCATTTAGGACAAGAGCAAAGACACCTACAGTAAGTATACTGCACAGTTTCAGATTAATGAGACTCTCATCTGCTATTCTTTCTTGACAATTTTTCAGTTACGCTGGGCGACCTGTCTCTGCTACCACCGCTACTGGAAATAAATTTATCCACAAAAAAGAACATCTTAGCCACATGGAGCAAACCTTCGGATCTCAATGAGAATCATCTTTTATCTCTAAATTATTTATCTCAATCTAGATGAGAAGTTATTCATGAACCTGTGATTACACGAGATTTGTCCCTGTGATCGTCCCGGTAACAGAGAGAGAAAGGCAAGAGTAGACTCTTCAGCAATAAACTGAAGTGCTCGTTCACAAATAGCATTAGAAGCAAATTAGCTTATTTTCAAGACCTGAGTAGACTTCAACTTTCAAAATATATATACTTCTGCTATATATGCTTTGAAATCTATCTTGTGCAAAATCTCGCCCTCTTACTGACCAGGACCTTGTACTGAAATTTACCAAAGTTCAAGCGCTATTTATTCCTAAATGATCTGATCCTCTGATGTTGAGAGGTAATCCTTCGGGCGGTCTAATAAACTCTTCGAAAATTCCTCATCTCATTCCGGCAAGACTTTCATCGAAATACATCAAGCTTCATAAGTTGTTCCTGCGCCAAAAAATGAAGACATTCAATTCAATTTTATGACAGGTTGAGATTAGATATCTTCGACAACGATTACTTTTTGGGATACTCATGAAGGATTAGTAATCAAAGAGCAATCGATTACGTCCAAAGTAATCGATATATGCACTCGGTTTTTCTCTTCTATAATTTACGTCAACTCTTCTTTGCTATATAACGAGTATTTTCTAGGATTCATCTCTTCTTCTTAGGATTGGAAAAACCCTCGACTGTAGAGAGGGCACGAACTGTTGTCCCCATGTCAGATTAAGATATGTATTTTGGTAGAATATTCTCTCTAAAGTAGGGGGATTTCACAACTATGAGGTTTTAATCATTAAATCGATGGAAGAATATCTCAAATCATGGTGTTTTCTCGAATGGACAAGCAAAAAATCTTGGAGAGGAAGTATTTTTATTTTTCGAATGAAACAACTCTTTAAAAAACTAATTTACAAAGCGATAGGAGATATTCCCGGCAGAAGACGGTTCCACATCCTATTATAAGCTTATTGATGTTTCAGAGAAGAATCCCAAAGTCGAGGTATTTCATCCCAACATTCAAAGCTACGAGAAGTGTAGATGTTAAAGTCCAATTGGTTGAATACTGCGAAAAGGATTGTTGGTTCGTCTGGTGAAACTTGGAAGAGATTAGCCCCAAAAGGAAAAAAATTCTCTGAATCACAGATGGAGATTAAAAAATCTGGACTAGCATTAGAAATTCCCTTCACTTCGGGGAGAAAAATTTCATAAACCAGATCAATACCAGAGGAATAATGGGATTTTGAAAGTAACCTATCCTTCGGACCATTTCTTCTCAGGATATCCTGGACTTCGGTAATACTTTTCATCTTGACTTGATTCAAAAGAGGCATCAAATCATCTGATCTTAAAGGAGCATCAGGTAACTTGCAGGTCCTGAGAGCATCATCATCTATCTGTTCGAGATCTTCGATATTCACAACAAGAGCAGAGGGATTGCTAATTGAACTTGAATCGGTAATGTTCAACCGATCACGTTCCCATTCTTTCCAATTGGATGGTTTATTGAAGCATGTACCGGACAGGAACATCTCTCGTCTAAGGCGCTTTACTTTGAGATCAAGGCAAGGTGAGAAATCAGTTGAATGTATTGAGCTGGTTACGAATGTCTCAGGTTGCTCTACTGTGTGAGTTGGGGATGAATCGGTAGGAAGTTTAACCATCTCATGGAATTGTTGTCGCTTGATGTTGAGAAGTATAGATTTTTCTGTGAATGGACGTACTCGATATCCTAATCGAGCGAAATGGGAAAAGATGCGATAGTTTTTCAATGATTTTTCATCTTGCAATAATAGACGATAGGCAGCTTGAAAGTTGAGGGGAAGATTCTGATATTCAACGATAATCATTTCATTTTCCATCGCGAAAAGAGTTTCCTCAGGGGTGAGTAAGATTTCACCTTTTATTCTTGAGCCCATCCAGGAGGGAATCTTTTTGGGTGAAATTAAAATTGAGGTTCTCCGTTCACTAGACCAATGAGCCAAGCCTAAATCGCAAGACATTCGAGATCTATCCATATCAAGCAATCTGAATTTTGATTTCAGCTCTTGTTCATATTTTTCTCGCAATTCCGTAATTTCTGCTTGATTTTTAGGGAGTATTTTCAATTTATTCTCTAAAGGTGATAATTTTCTTTTCTTCTTTCGTTTACCCATTTCTTTCCAATCTTCAGCTAATTTCAGTAGTTCACTACCACTATTGCGAAAACAGTAAGCAATAAAAATTAGCTTAGTTTACAGTGAAAAACAATTATTTACTTATTCATTTCAGAATTACCTTAACAATGGAGCGGGAGTTGGGAAGGATGTTGATGGAATATTTTTGATGGATTCTCTTGTTTTAGGATTCATTTCTGATCTGCTATCTGGTGGTGATGAATATCCATCTATTCTACTCTCATCAGTATTTGTGATCCTTGAAACAGATTCCGATGAGCCACTGTAAACAAGAGAAACAAATAACGATAGCAATCATCATTAAGCAACAAAATTTTGCATAAAAGTCAAGAACGTGATCGTGTTTACCTAGATAATGATACAGATGCGGATGATGGGGGTAGAACAGATGATTCAGAGATGTTCATGATGATGTTCAAATGAATTACATATATTTACATACTATCTAAATTGAATGTGATGGATGAATAAAGCTTAGCGAATCAAACAAACCATCATCACGATGCTCCATCAGTCGAAGATGAATTTGAACATCTTCGTGAAACGATGAAACAAAAAACATTCATCTAATCATCTTTCTTCTTTCTATGCTGATCCATATAATTTTGTATTTTGGCCCATAATTCACGTGGCTCATCCACTTTGGGTACCTCATAATTTTGAGCCAAATAAATACCAAAATATGAGCCAGTCAAGAAACCAAAAAGAAATCGGCCAATCATCGAGTTATAATCAAACTTTACTCTCTCTCAAATGTCCAATAAAACCAATTGTATTTTGCAACTCCAAAAAATAATTATCACAATTTCACCAAACACCTATGCAAACACCCTACAGTTAATAGTCAAGAGAAATAAAACACACCAATAACACAAATTACACATACAATCAAACTTAAATTAATTATGTTTACAAAATTATTACAATAAAACTTTTCATCATCATATGTGAACCTCGTGTATTTATCTAAGAAAAAAAGTGTTTTTCAAATCTTTACTTTTACCGTTTACAGGCCCAATCAACATGTGACGCGCGACATCACGAAAAAAGCGTATCATAATACATACACACACACACAGTGTTAAATGTGTTGAATCATCGTGGACATATACATTTGATTGGATTAAGTGTGTTGGAATTAATTTACAACATTCAACATCAACTCATCGTGTATTACAGATTGAAGATTACTGATTGGGAGGCTAATCAAATGAAGTGGTAAAAGTGTGATGATGGCCAATTGTGTTGATGTGTGGACAAAAATGATTCGATTCAAATGTTGCTGGTGTCTTGGTTTGTTGATACTATTTATTATCGCAATTTTGAGTGTGGATTCTGTTACACCACCAAGTGATATGATCGGTGGTATGGCCAATATTAATCCGATTACCGGTGAAATGGAAGATATGGAATTTCGTGTCGCTATACCACCCAAGAAGCAGGATTGCTTTTATCAGGAGGCCAAGAAAGATCATACATTGGAAATTAATTATCAAGTCATCGAGACAAGCTCACAATTCCAATGGATGTTCTCACCTAATAGTGCCAGTGATTTATTGATTGATTTTTTTATTAAAGATCCTCACGGAGCTGTGCCCATACATGAGTATGGTAAACAGGAAGGTAGCCATATGATACAAGTTACCCAGGATGGTGTCTATTCATTGTGTTTTGATAATCAATTTTCATCAACCAAATTGATTAATGTGGAAGTGTATCTGTACTCCAATGAAGATGATGATCGATGGGGTTTTGTGGATAAAATGACATTTCCACCTGAAGTACAATACCTGGACACTATCGAATCAATCAAGGTAATTGTGATTGAGTATAATGTGATTCATTTCATCTCCTAACATTATCTGATTTTTCTTATTTTAACACAGGTCACTATTAATCGAGTTCGAGATGCTTTGAACAAAGTTGTCCATAATCAAGATGAGAAGAGAGCCATTGAAACTCGTGATCGTATTTTGGCTGAAAAAAATTCAGATTATATTGGACGATTCAGTCTAATATCAACAATTCTCATGATTCTTGTCGGTCTGGGACAAATTTTTGTGATTCGCAGTCTTTTTGAAGAGAAAGGATATTTGAGAAAAATATTTAAATTTATGTGAGAAAGAGAGAGCAAAGCTCTTGTAGCAATTGTCTAGTCTTGTTTTCTACTAATACTACTGTTAAAAACAGCAGCCAAGCTCCACAAAACAATCTCTCTTTTCTCCCAAGTCACGAACATATAAATATATTGGTGTATCGCTCACCATAAGATGCCCATATTGATTGGCTTTAAGATTCAAGTGATAGATCAATCCATGGCTTCATCGATATTGACCATACATTAGTATTCAACCTTTGCGATTCTAGTTGTAATTCACAAAAATAGAAGTGAGTGTTTGAAAAATTTCATTCTTCTCATCATTATAGAGTAATTGCTGTTTATTCACACATGATTTTTGATACATTATCCAAAGATAAAACTTTTCCTCAAATTTATGATTGAGTTTCAATGACTCATGGCCGTTCTTATTCTTTTTCTTGAACTGGAAAATTAATCGCACAGTACTCGTAAGGTAAATGATATTTCACTCCATAAATGATTACAGTACAATACCTTGTCTTGTAATGAAGACACAATTGTCAAACAATCAATTCAGATTCAATAGGTCTAAATCTGAACTATTTCTTTTGCTGTTAGGTGAAGGATCTTCAAGCTCAAGATCCTTCAGTAATGATGGAATAGCTTCTTCAGCTTGCTCACATTTTTCCTCTTCATCATCATGGCTCATGTTGACAATCGAATCTTGATAGGTGAATGTGCAACCTTGTGATAGATCCAATTCAATTGGTGAAATGAAATTACTTTTCACCAGCGAATGACTTTCAACATGAAGTTTTTCGAAAGCTGACATCATCCGTTGAAGTTGTGACACAATGTCTTGTACATGCTTTTGATCAAGAAGCTCCAATTTCTCTAGAAGATCAGATCTTAGACGGCCAAACTTTTTTCGAGCATCTTGTCTACATCTCAGAATCAAACGGTACTCATAATTACCAGTCTCGACACGATATAAAGGCTCTTGCAAGGCTTGATATGTGCATTCTTCATCATCCATTTCTTTTACTTTTAAACAGTATGACTAC